>SNQJ01S0103591.1:50237-72784 GCA_010110895.2 Picea sitchensis
TATTTGGAGTTAGGTCAATATAGTTGATGCTCCAAGATAGTCTAGCAGAGGAAGGATATGAATGGAGATGGAAGTAGGTTAGGGAGGAAGGAGGAGTAGTAATAGTTGAGACAATATGGAGATCTGGCTTGTGGTGGAATTTAATGTCTTCCCTTCAAAAAAAAAAAAAAAAAATGTATATATATGAATAATCATTATTATGTAACTAAACCATAGTTGTTTAAAAATAAAATTTTAAACTGGATAATTGTAATTAAAGAATTTCTCAAACAATTGATTGGTTGTTGTCTTTTATAAAAGACTAGTCTTGCTGACTGGAATGGATGCATACATAAATTACTAAAGGATGACAGTTTTGATTATTAGTACATACACGAGATTTGCATGTACTAGCTACATGTGCATCTCTTGTACATGTACACTAGTATGTATGAGATTTCTTGACTTACTTACTGATAATGTCAGTTACTTGTTATGAATGTGTGAACTATGTTCTTTTCCCTTTGTACCATAAGATGCCTTAACTTTGGGACGAAGTTTCCTGAAGGGTGGGTGTATGTAACGACCCTAGTTGGATAAATGTTTAAGCATTATAAAGTCAAAATTAATTAGGGGATTAATTGTCTTAACAATGTATTAATTAAACGAAGATTGATCTAATGATATTAATTAAGTAAGTTATTAATTAATTAAAGGTTATAATAGTGATTAATTAATTAAATATTTAACTACAAATTTCATTTAATGACATGAGAAATAAATTTAAGAGAACAATGATATATGTTATAAAATGGTTACGTACCCAAGAAGGGATAACCTGTTAATCCCGAGAAGATAGAACATTAAAGGAAGGATCAAGGACATTGACGAGGGCAGGTAAGGGAGTAAAAGGCATGGGTCGGTGAAGGAGGAATAAGGAAGGGGGGAGGTTTACGTGAGGGGCATTATTCGATGGAGGATGGAGTTGGAGGACTGTTGGATTTGCAGGGAGCAGAGAATTTCTGGCAGTGGCATTTTGATCAGTTGAGGCACCAGATTGTTGGAGGTTTTGGGCACGGGGGCCAGGATATCCATAGATATCTTGGAGCTAGGTAGTTTTCCTAGTTGGTAGGGAGGATAGTAGGTTTGGACAGTGTTGGTCTGTGCATCAGGTAGCAGCAAGGCAGCCAGGCGACAAAAATTAGCATCAGAACCAGGTAAATTGTTAAATTATGTATTTGATTTCATTCTGCCATGAAATCATTATTCATTGATAAATCTAAGTTACTGAAGTTGCTGATATAAAAATCAATATTATGTTATGAAGTTATTGTCTTAGTTTATGAAATGAATTGCTTATGAATTAATGTGATGTTTAAAAATATTCGGCTATTACATTTTTGCAGAGTTAATATCCAACTTCCCTTGGTTAGATGAGGATATTAATCATGTTGATTCATTTGCAAATGAACACATTTTCCTTGTCTTGTCATTAGACCCATGGTATGGAGATATGTTTGTCTATATTCAAACTTTGAAGTTCCCTCAGCATCTCTCGAGAGATGATTGACGACATATACGATACCAAGCTAAGAACTATATTATTGTTGGCGAAACTTTGTATTGTCGATGAGTAGAGAATATCTTGTGTAATTTATTGACTCACGAAGAAGTTTATTCTGTTCTAAATGACTTCCACTATGGGGCTTTTGGTCATCATATATCCGAGCTTGCAACAACCCATAAAATTTTGCGACCCGGTTATTTTTGGGCGTTTTTTTTTAAAGATTATGTCGAAGCGGTTAAGAAGTGTCACCCCTGCCAGGTGTTCACTTGGAAGATGCACTCTTATCGAAACCCTCTCCATCCATTCATTACCGTCGGTCCCTTTACCAAGTGGGGAGTGGATTTTGTGGATTGCAACCTGTTGAGCACTCAACACACCCTAAAAGCCTTATCAAATTTTGTCACTTTTTGGTTACCACTTGTTTTCTGCACTGTCTGACTCGACTTCATTTTGGGAATTTTTTTATCTTTGATTGTCTTCATGAATCTTATCACCTATTCATTTTTGTTTGAACTTATGAAACCTCATGTCTAAAAGACCTTAACACCTAAATTAAGAATCAACAGCTAAACCCTGCACCTAACGCGCTCAGGTTCGACATCAGAAAGAATTCAAATAAGTAAAGGAATCACACAAAAACAACAGTCGTCGATCGTTGATCCTTATAGGCATCGGTAGAAGGCGGTTTTGGTTTACATAGGTTGTTTGCATAAAGGTTTGAGATATATCTGATCCCCTTTAGAATCGGTAAAATACGAGGAAGACAGACGTTAACAAAGGACATAAAACAATTTTTGATAGTCAATGCCTAATGTGCTTTAATGGGATCGAGGAAAATCCAAAAGGATCACAAAAACAAATTCGGCCATGATAAAGTTATCTCCGATCACAGATCCCCAATGCGTTTTCCACATCGATATTTTTTCGAAGGAGCCGATCCGAGAGCACTTGGGTAGGTTTATCGTCGATCGCTGATCCTTGACACTTTAGGGCAACAACAATTTAGGATTTGGTTTTACAATGAATATCTTAAATAAATTCCTGACTTCGATTAACACGAGCGAATTAAGTCACTGTTCTCGAATGTCGCGTGTCTTTACAAGGTAAGAGGGTCATATGGTCTAGTCTTATCCTGAGTCATTTTTGGTTCCCTAGGTCCTAGTCACACCACTGAGTCATCTTTTCTATGTCAGCATTGTACAGTAAGATCGATCGACATCAGAGATTTTGCAGGAGGATATCAACAAAAATGTTCACAACACAATCCTGACAGTCGATCCACCAAATGAAAGAGTGGGATGATGGGATGTTTGTGACATTAAACACAATCGGATTTTGGACATTTAAAGAACTATTTAATTCTTGTTCCTGCATTAGTTTCTACCCTATGCGTCGATTACACAAAAACATTTTGAAATCACCGATAGAACACATTACCACTCACGCCTCCATCATCAACCCATGATGAATTTAAGTTTAAACTCCTATGAATATCTGGCGACATATTTGTTGAAATTTCACTCATAACCCAAATTGAATGGTTGATGTGACACGAAAAGATCATCCATGTTTAAATCTCTAGAACCATGATGGAAGCCACCAATTCTGTCAAATTTTATCATGATTAAAAATCATCACAAAGAGATAAAATCTTTCTCTATTTTCCTCCTCCTTACGTTTATAAACACTTATGTTTCTGAGCTTCTTGGCGATTATTGAGCTAAATTTATCTTATGAGGTTTCCGTTGAATTTTCGTTTGTTTTGTTTTGAAATTAATGACTGAAAGCATGAATTTAAACAAAAACTCGGTAATGATTCTGTATTTATTTTTCCTACCTAAGAATTTGCGCTTTGAAGGCACCTATATGTTGCTAAGCTTCAATTTTTATAAATTCATTGATTAAATTATCACCACAATCTTTATGTTTTATGGATTTTGTGATTTAATCGATTCCTTGGTTGATCATTTAGTTGTAATCTTTGACTTTTCTGAATGCACAAAACAATGGTTTAACTTTTGATATGGGTCTCATGATCTCAACAATCATATCAACACTCATGTCACTTGGTATAGGCATGTTGTACCCATGATTTCAATCAACCTTGTTGTCCTGAGCATTAATCAGATCATTCATTATGCGATTTGGGGTTTGGTACTGTTGGAGGTTTTGGCATTCATCGTGGGTAATGGCTCATAGTTCTACAAGCCCTCTAGTTTTTCATTTTCACCAACTCCTTTTTTCAAGTTATGGCAGTCTCCAAACTTCCTAGTTTTCGTGCCATTACAATTTTCATAGACCTCTATCTTCTACTCGTCTTTTGGAAGCCAAAACCTACCTCCTATATTATCTATTGTATCTATTCCACAGTGACCATGGCTCCTTTGGTTCGAATTGAACCAAATGATTCTAAGTTTGTTTTTTTCAAAACCTGTAATTGCATACTTGAGACATGTTTTTGCGAGAGGTATTTGTAAATTCTAACCTTGTACAATATCTACTGCAAACTGATATTCAGAAAGGAACAGAAAAGATACAATGGCAAATACAAACATTACATAGAGATTTTTCACCTGGAAACCCAAATCGGGAAAACCAACATATATTATATTCATACATTGTGTTACATTATTTACAATACAATATACATATAGGAGCCAGCGGCATCCAAAACCCTAACCCAATGACCTAGATTAGTCCAAAACCCTAATTCCTTAACCGGAAATAGAAAACCATCGACAAAAAACCATGTGTCGAAAAACCACCTAATATCATGTGGTTCCAGAAATATGTTGTCTCGGAAATATGTCGTCCCGGAAAAAAACAAATTGGGGGCGCTGCCCCCAAACCCCCGCGCGGGGGGCTCCGCCCCCCTGCACCCCCCTCTAACCCCCCTGCGTGCCCGACTCAGACACACCATCTCGTGCAAAGACTATAACACATACCGAACAGTATTCTGGGCAAACAGTTAACAATTTGAGGAAACCGTCGGAAACCCATTTATGAAATGGGCTCATTTACCTTCTATACGGGCAGTGTTTCTAGACAATAGACCATTTCATAGATACATCCCGTTCTTTGGAGAGAAAAATATCAGAATTTTCGTTTCAGTTGAGGTAAGTGTTTTTTGTTTTGTTTTTGCTCAGAGATTCATCTGACTGTTGATGTTATTTATAGGGTTTAATATGAAAATTTCATTTTAATTTTTAATTAACCTGTATAAAATATTGAAACATTATAAGAAACTAAGCTTGAGCTCTCTGTCGAGTCTTTTTCATCATAGGCTCATTAGAATCCTGTTGTTGTCACACCTATCACAAATCGGTGACAATTGAGAGAGTTTCTTGAGCCGAAATGGCTTTGCCCAGGAAGACAATACAGTCAACCCACCTTTAAATGCAAACCCCAATTTGGACAGTCTAGAACAAGAAATTCAGGATTTCAATTCACCTGATGGCTGTGAAAATAATGAATCTGTGTCTATTTCTTTGAAAACCCCCGTGGTTAAGAAATCATGATGTATGTTTTCGCCCAGAAAATTGTTGGAACAAGTAGTGGGCTAATTAAAAGAAAGGATCTCTCCTACTCCTACTATTGAGCCAAATCATAGTGTTAGTGACAAACCCACTGTCTAAGAAAATCATAAAAGAAAGAAACAAGAAAGCTCAGAATTGAATTTTAGAAATAATAGACCCAAAAGATCCGATAATATAATTATCGAAAATGCAACCAAGTTCAATGCAATCATAAATTCGGAACTGTCTAATCCTTCATTTGCTAATTTCTAATGGTAAAAATGATTTTATTTCATTCTGTTATGAAAAATCGAAATAGGAAGATTTAGTTTTGATTTTTTTTTCTTTTTGAGAGTAACGGTTAAAGGATTTTTATATTAAAAATAGTGGGCATGCCACTGGGTTCGATACAACGTTTAATATTTTTCTTGTAAACAAAAAAACAAATGCTTGAAGATCCTAGCACAGAACAAAGTCTGGGAACCAAAACTATTTTAGCAAGCCTGAACGGCTTCGCGTCATTACATCATTTCTAGCTTGGAAGTTTTTTTTCTTTTTCGACACCATGCTCCATTCCTTTCTTTGGTCCTGAGATTGAATTTCCATCGAGCCTAGAGGGTTTTCCTCGTCAGCTAGATCTACCCAGCATGAGTTCTAGGGTTCTGGTTGGGTTGGTAACTTGGGAATGGCTTCTGCCTGATCATTCCCTATAGCGGGGGCTTTGATTTTGGCTTCTGCTTCTTCTGTCGTTCCTTGGACCTTGCTTTCAGAGCGCAGCTCCGTTGGAGCCCCCATCCACCAGGTGGGTCTTTGGTTCTTGGACGACCTTTTTTTCCCGAATATTTTTTCACAGTTGCGAGCTATATGCCCCGTTTTGAAATAGTTCCTACACCTGAAACTGATATTCTCATAGTCAATTTTTTGGTTCCTTGAGTAGTCCTTACCTTGAAGAATTATTTCAGTTGGGAAACCTTTGGTGAAATCCATTTCTACACAAATTCGAGCGAAGGTGGAGAGGGTTGGCTTGGAATCCAGGATTCTACACTGGAACTTGCCAAGGTCATTTCCAATAGATTGAAGAGACTCATCCCCCCAGAAATGCAGGGGAAAATATGAAAGTCTCACCCAAACTAGAGATGATGAGATGCATTCCATGGAAGGGTCAAAGGGAGGGGTCCAAAATTGAATGGATAGACCTGCCCTGCCCCAGAACCACAACCCAAAGTTAAACACCTTGTCTCTATCATTTGTACATTCGAAAACTACCACAAAACCCCCCTTTACACAGGGGCAGGTAATGATTTCTCCATCTAAGAGTGGGTACCAGTTGGAAGAGATCCAAGAGAGAAGATCTGGAAGATTGGGCCAGAATCCATTAAACCATCAAACCAAAGCATGCTTGTTGTAATGTTGAGCATGAGTTAGGGATTCCTGAGGCATTTGAATGGAGACTCACGAAGCATCAGGAACTATTGCATGCAGCCCGCACGGGTGACCCTGACGAGAGGTAACCTCAGGGGTCATTGCATGTGGATTTCCCTGGTGTAAAGCCACCTCTTTAAAGGAGGGGCCTAGAGCTGGATGGGCAGGACCTGAATTCGATGTCGATGAAGCACCAGGGGGAGCACATCCTTGATGGGGAGAGAGTGGCCCAGAAGAGGGATATGGGTCTGTAGGAGGAGGCCGAGTAACCACCACCGCAGCAACACCAGGGTGGGAACCGTTGTGTTGAGGAGAAGGCGAGGTGGAAGCCACCATTGGTAGCTGAGGACGGACTCTGAAGAAAAGCCGGCGGGGAGAACTTCGGAAGTGTCGAGGAGGAGGGTGGAGGGTGGAAGGGCCATAGGGCCAATGGCCTGCAGGAGAATCAGGAGTGCTCAATGAAAAAATATTTTATTTGTTAATATAAGACTAGCCAGTCTATTTCTAAATTTTAGTTAGCATTATTTTCTAAATATCAATTTTGTTTTTTCTATCTACAGGAAATGATGATTATGGTGCTACTTATATGGTGAGACTACCTTGGATCATGTGCTTTATAGTTCTATAGTTGCTTTCTTTTATTTTGATAAAAATTTGTAATAAATTTTTATAAATCAATTCCTACAGGAATAGTTTCCTGTTATACTATTTTTGAAAAAAAAATCTATTTTTTGTGTATTCAACTCTATCTTGTATGACAAGAGCATGTGAATCCTAAACTAGTTTAAATATTGGTCACTCTTAGTAGTGAGGACATCTTTGCTAGGATACATTATGGACACATAAGTTTTGAATACTAAAATGGAGAGGTTGTTAACTACTTGGCTTTTGCCATGTATGACGCTCACCCATTATGTTTTCACATCTATCTTATGAAATGTTATTACGTTTGAAACAACTTTAGTCTAATTAGTGTATGGTATTTCGTATTATTCAGCACTTCAATTATGTCTGTAATTTGTTGTCCCATATTACATCTATGATCAATTTTTCATTTAAATATTGTTGATTTATGTTGGATATTGGATGATGGATTATATGAATTCTTGTTATTGAGTTTCCTTTATTATAAGTGTTCATTATCATAAGATCACTAGATCTATAAATTTATCAGTCTAATGTTATATTCTTGTTCCAAAGCACCTTTGATTTTGTTCTGGGAGTATTGATCTCATTCTGTTACAGGTTTACCTCATAAGCAGGATATCCTGGAGCTTGAATTGCACAGGAGGATAAATTCATTTTAATTGATTAATCACAGGTTAGTTTACTAGTTCTTTAGCTAGATCATTTATCAATGAAATAGGAAAAAATTGAATTAGCTTTGATTGTTCATCTATTCTTGTTTCAATAATATTCATTTAGTATTCTTTAGTTTTTTTTTCAGATTTTAAATATTAAACAGAAAACAAAAAAACTTATGTGTTTTCTTTATCTCTTTTATAAACACTTTCAAAAACATCTATTTCGCAAGATATCTAGTAAATCTTGTAAATTGTATATGCGATGTTTATAATCAAATGCACATATTCCACATTTCTATTTTGAAGTTTGTAAATTATTAAACTTATATCAGTATTTAAATTCAGTTATTGAAGAACACTTAGGTGATGAAAAAGATCTTAAGCTTCCTAACATTCCAATGAAACTGATTAGAGATGTAAATCTGCAATTTGAAGAAGAAACCTTAAATCTTCATTCACAAATCATACCTCATCCACATGAAAGATTAGATGTTTGTCGTGAAATTTTTGAATTATCTATCATATAGGAGGCAAATTTACACGATCATATTATGTTGAAGGATTTATCACCAAAACAAAGTGAAAGTTTTAAGGAAAGTGAAGAGGAATGTTTTGAGGATACCATTGTTAAATATAATAGCTCAAGAAACTCTTTTCATGTGCTCATTTATGATTCCTTTTACTCTTTATATCCTTATCTCTTCTTAGATTCTGGTGGACATGATACTTTACCCACAATATCCTACTCTTTTCCACCACAATCAGATCTTTTCGATATGCTAAGATTTGGTGAAATTAATTCCAAACATAACATTGATGAAGTCAAATTTGGCGCTCTTTCACTTTCATCACTCATGTGGGAAAAAGACATGTTGCGAGATGATTTTACATGATTTATTTTTGAAAAATACAATGCACTCTCTCTTATGGAGATCAAACATTCTACGTTTCATATTCGTTCTTTGATTAGTTCAAATTTTAATGTTTATGCTTCGCATTTTGAAAAGATCAATCTCATCAAAGGAAGTGTTTGAAACAATGATCTAATTGATGTCATGAATCCTCTTATGATGTGGTCCCCATTGATATATCTATTTCATCAAAGTCATAATTTGCATTCTAATTTTATGACATCATCTTAGAATGGCTTGAAGATTCGTACATAAAATATCTTCATAATAAAGATAAAGTTGTGCTTTCCTTGTTTCTACCTGAATATATAGGAAGTAAGTATGACATGATTTTTTTAGATCCTCCATGTGAAGAAATTAATGAACACTTGGAGAATTTTCAAGAGGATGGTGCACTTCAGCCTTGGTTGATGGTTATGTTAGGTCCCCATAATCTTGACAAGTTTTCTGAACTTACTTACACTCCATGCCATTATGACCCATATCACGACAATATTGCAGAATGGTTGGAAGATTCATACATCAAGAAGTTTCAAAAGAATGGTAAGGTTGTGATTTATTTGTTCTTAAATGAATATATAGGAGCTAAGAATAACATATTTATTTTGTATCTGAAAATACTACAGTCTTTTGTTCTAATTTTTGACTTTCTACGCCTTGCAGGATTGATGATGTTCTTGTGGATGCACTGGAAATACGATTTTACTTAGCATTTTTCATCTATTTTAGTAGTTTATAGTAGGTTTAGTAGTAGGTTTTCCTTTAGTTTGATTTCTCACTGTTTCTCTTTGTAATAATGCAGTTACGAACACAAGTGGGAAAACCAAGGGAGCCATAATATGACTATTGTTAGGGAAGTCCTCTTTAATCCTTTTCTCTCTGCTTTTCATTGAATATTTATTTTCAAAAACCCAGTGTCATCATGAAAATTTTAAATGAAAAGTAAAGAGATAAGTAAATTTGAACTGTCATTTCAAACCTAACCGAAGGTGCCACGAGTAGTACAACACTCATATTAATAAGGATTTTTGTTTTTGTTTTTTTAGTCTCTCTCAAGATATATTTCTCTTGATGGTTTCTAATACACCCTCTTGTAAATATTTGTAATTTTCTTTTCTGTTTTGATTTTGGTTCTTTTGATTTTGATTTGTTTTCTAAATAATTATGTCTGAGTCACCATTTCATTTGTGGAAGGGAATATGAATTCTCATTCATTAGGAACAATTTATAACTTCCCAAGCACCTAAGCAGTAAGTGATAAAAATTAGATCAGCAGAAGTAAGTTTCTGTTCAAATCAGTGTTTTTGGTTTCTCATTGAAATTACAAGAAGACGTGATTATCATTAACAAACTTCTAACGTTGTCCCTATTTTAAGGAAAACAACTCAACTGTACCTTCCCATCCTCGATATGGTTTCTTAACAGAAATATAAGTGTCCAAATCATGATGAAGGTCATCAAAACAAAAGAATAATTTTTAAATGATCGAAATTTTCATTCCGAACTATTGAGATTTTTAGTATCACCCCACCCTCTTGAATATCATGAAGTTATGGAAATTATAAACAAATTCTAGAGGGTTGAAAGCATTGTAATGTGTGAGAAGTGTTTATAAACCCATCGAGACACTGAACAGGTCTGATGGCAGCGAGTAAATGCATGCATGATACCAAGGCAACTTCACTGGGGTATTGAACATGCCTACTAGTAGGGAAGTAATGTCGGGTTTAAGAAGATCCTCAGGTATGTCTTTTAATTTGATCAAGTGTGAAAATTCTCTTTATCATTAATGGATGCTTCTTGAATAGGATAGAAGTACTAGAGTGGGTTAACTAACATCCCTGCTGAGGACATGGATGCCTGTTGGTAGCAGTAACCCTGTCAACAATATCAAAGTCAACTGCATAAACATCGCTACACTCGTAATCTAAATCAAGTGCCAGATTACATTTTCTTAAACATAAATACATCTGATGATAAACCACGTTATGTTCTGTGTTATTTTTGAAATGCTTGATCTGTCGTTAACTGTCTCTCAAATTTATTTCATCTCTACCCCTGATATAAATTTTCTGGTGATGCACAGATAACTTCTTCACCCAGCGTGTCACCATTGTTGGCAGCCACCAATTCTATCAAATTTTATCATGATTAAAATTCATCACAAAGAGATAAAATATTTCTCTAGATGCCTCCTCCTTACATTTATAAACACTTATGTTTATGATATTCTTAACGATTAGTGAGCTAAATTTATCTTATGAGTTTTTCATTGAATTATCATTTGTTTTGTTTTCAAATTCATGACTGAAAGCATGAATTTAAATAAAAACTTGGTAATGATTCTGTAGTTATTTTTCCTACCTAAGAATTTGCACGTTGAAGGCACCTATATGTTGCTAAGCTTCAAGTTTTATAAATTCATTGATTAAATTATCACCGCAATCTTTATGTTTTCTGGATTTCATGATTTAATCGATTCCTTGGTTGATCATTTGGTTGTAATCTTTGATTTGTATGAATGCACAAAAAAATGGTTTAACTTTTGATATGGGTCTCATGATCTCAACAGTCATATCAACACTCATGTCATTTGGTACAGACACGTTGTACCCACGATTTCAATCCACCTTGTTGTCTTGAGCATTAATGAGATCATTCATTATGAAATTTGGGGTTTGGTACTGTTGTAGGGTTTGGCATTCATCATGGGTAATGGCTCATAGTTCTACGATCCCTCTAGTTTTTCGTTTTCACCAACTCTTTTTTTCAAGTTATGGTAGTCTCCAAACTTCCTAGTTTTCGTGCCATTACAGTTTGCATAGACCTCTCTCTGCTACTCATATTTTGAAAGCCTAAACCTACCTCCTGTATTATATATTGTATATATTCCATAGTGACTATGGCTCATGTGGTTCTAATTGAACCAAATGATTTTGAGTTTGTTTTTTTCAAAACCCGTAATTGCATACATGAGACATGTTTTTCGAGCGGTTTTCTAGGAAAACGGTTAACAATTTGGAGAAACCATCAGAAACCCATTTCCAAAATGGGCTCATTTACCTTCCAGTGGGTATTTTTTTTATTGAAACTAGACTATTTTATAGATACATCTCTTTCTTTGGAGACAAAAATATCAGAATTTTCATTTTGGTTGAGTAAGCGTTTTTTGTTTTGTTTTTTCTCAGAGATTCATCTGACTGTTGATGTTATTTATAGGATCTAATCTGAACATGCCATTTTACTTGTTAATGAACCTATATAAAATATTGAAACATTATAAGAAATAGAGCGTGGGCTCTCTGTCGAGTCTTTTTCATCACAGGCTCGTTAAAATCCTGTTGCAGTCACACCTATCACAAATAAGTTACAATTGGGAGAGTTTCCTGAGCCGAAATGGATTTTCCCAGGACGACAATACAGTCAACCCACATTTAAATGTAAACCCCAATTTAGACAGTCCATAATAGGAAAGTCAGGATTTCAAATCACCTGATGGCTGTGAAATTAATGAATCTGTGTCTATTGCCTTGAAAATCCCTGTGGTAATCATGATGTATGTTTTCATCCAGAAAATCATTGGAACAGGTAGTGGTTGAATAAAAATAAAGTATCTCTCCTGCCCATGCTATTGAGACAAATCAGAGCATTAGTGGCAAACCCATTGTCTAGGAAAATCGTAAAAGCAAGAAACGGGAAAGCTTAGATTTGAATTTTAGAAATAAGAGACCCAAAAGATCCAGTAATATAATTATCGAAAATGAAACCAAGTTCAATGCAATCATAAATTCATAACTGTCTGACCCTTCATTTGCTAATTTCTTATGGTAAAAATGATTTTATTTCATTCTATTATGAAAAATCGAAACAGGAAGATTTAGTTTTGATTTTATTTGTTAATATAAGACTAGCCAGTCTATTTCTGAATTTTAGTTAGCATTATTTTCTGAATATCAATTTCATTTTTTCTATCTACATGAAATGATGATTATGGGGCTACTTACATGGAGAGACTATCTTGGATCATGTGCTTTATAGTTCTGTAGTTGCTTTCTTTTATTTTGAAATTGATATATTGATAAACTTTGTAATCAATTTTGATAAATCAATTCCTACATGAATAGTTTGTTGTTATACTATTTTTGAAAAACAAATCTATTTTTTGTGGATTCAACTCTATCTTGTATGATAAGAGCATGTGAATCCTGAACTAGTTTAAATATTGGTCACTCTTAGTAGTGAGGACATCTTTGCTGGGATACATTATGGACACATACTTTTTGAAGACTAAAATGGAGAAGTTGTTCACTATTTGGCTTTAGATCTGTGTCACGCTCACCCATTATGTTTTTGCATCTATCTTATGAAATGTTATTATGTTTGACACAACTTTAGTCTGATTAGTGTATGGTATTTCATATTATTCAACACTTTAATTTTGTCTGTAATTTGGTGTTCCATATTACATCTGTGATCAATCTTTCATTTAAATATTGTTGATTTATGTTGGATATTGGATGATGGATTATATGAATGCTTTGTATTGATTTTCCTTTATTATAAGTTTCATTATCATAAGATCACTAGATTTGTACATTTATCTGTCCGTTGTTATATTCTTGTTCCAAATTACCTTTGAGTTTGTTCTGGGAGTATTGGTATCGTTCTGTTACAGGTTTACCTCATAAGCAGGACAACCTGGAGCTTGAATTGCACAAGAGGATAAATTCATTTTAATTGATTAATCAAAGGTTAGTTTACTAGTTCTCTAGTTATATCATTTATTAATGAAATAAGAACAACTTGAATTATCTTTGATTGTTAATCTATTCTTGTTTCAATAATATTCATTTAGTATTCTTTAGTTTTTTTTTTCATATTTCAAATATTAAATAGAAAACGGAAAAATGTATGTGTTTTCTTTATCTCTTTTATAAACACTTTCAAAAACATATATTTTGCAAGATATCTAGTAAATCTTGTAAATTGTATATACACATATTCCAACTTTCTATTTTGACGTTTGTAAATTATTAAACTTATATTCTCAGTATGATAGCCTTATAGATTAGTTTCATTTATTTCTTATTATTTTTAGTACTTTAGTTGGCCAATGTAGCCATTGAACTCGTCGGGTCATTTTATTCCAAACAGCTTGGGTTATTTAGACAACCCCGGTCTTGATTTGACCTTCCAGTTGATGGTGTGTCAGTTACGCCCGTCAACAAATGGTGCTAGAAGAATGGTTGAGGTAATTTTAATGATTAAATGTTTTACCCCTCATCCTGTCATAATTCCATATTTATAAAGTCTTCTTCTGTGTCATTTTGAAATGCACTAGAAGGTAGGGTAGACTGACGAGTTGGCCTTGCAGGATTCTTTATTTCGAATGAATTTAATTCCCCATGTCTCCCCAAATCACTATGTTGGAACATGCTTTCCATTTCTCATTGCTTGATATTCCCAACGAGACAGAATCGCACTTGTCCAAACTCACCTTTGATGGTGGGGGGGATGTATCTGCTAAATATCATATTAACAAGTTTTGGTGTAAATGCATCAAGCATGATATTTCTGATTTAAAGGTTTTATGCAGATTGTTCGCTTTTACTTTCAGGGGTCAGATTAAACATTGGTTTGAGTCTTTTCCAACATATCACA
The DNA here is from genome assembly GCA_010110895.2 of Picea sitchensis. Lineage (NCBI taxonomy): Eukaryota > Viridiplantae > Streptophyta > Pinopsida > Pinales > Pinaceae > Picea > Picea sitchensis. The sequence continues at coordinate 64,597 of SNQJ01S0103591.1, forward strand.
TTTTTTATTGGTTTCAATTTGTAGAGGAATTTTTAGATGCTTTTGAAAACTATGATTACAATCAATTATGTGAAGAATTCCAGACTTTACTAATCAATGAAAATTCATCTCCAGAAGGATTTTCAACAAGAATCCATCATGTTCTCTGTAAATTTAATCTTGACGACATGTTATTTGTACTAAATATCCTCTATGATGTTTGCATCCCTTTCATCCAGTCATGTTCAATCGCAAATGATGAATCAATTACAAATCCTATCACTCAATTGCAAGAAGAATTGTGTTCGCAAGATGAGAAGAATCTATTGAAAAGGTTCTTACTGATAATCAAATCGTTTTCTCCTCTGAATCATTGTATTTTCAGCCCTCGACCATCGTGGAATAATACTAGATGTTGGGTCAAGGTGAATGTCCTCATTCTTCTAACTCTTGTTCTAATCAGTATTTAAATTCAGTTATTGAAGAACACTTAGGTGATGAAAATGATCTGAAGGTTTCTAACATTCCAATGAAACTTATTAGAGATGTAAATCTGCAATTTGAAGAAGAAACCTTAAACCTTCATCCACAAATCATACCTTATCCACATGAAAGATTAGATGTTTGTCATGAATTTTTTGAATTGTCTATCATACAGGAGGCAAATTTATGTGATCATATTATGTTGAAGGATTTGTCACCAAAACAGAGTGAAAGATTTAAGTAAAGTGAAGAGGAATGTTTTGAGAATACCATTGTTAAATATCATATCTCAAGAGATACTTTTCATGTTCTTATTTCTGATTCCTTTTACTCTTTATATCCTTATCTCTTCTTAGATTCTGGTGGACTTGATACTTTACCCACAGCATCCTACTATTTTCCAACACAATCAAATCTTTTCGATATGCCAAGATTTGGTGAAATTAATTCCAAACATAACATTTATGAAGTCAGATCTAACGCTCTTTCACTTTCATCAGTCACATGGGAAAAAGACTTGTTGCGAGATGATTTTACAGGATTTATTTTTGAAAAAGACAATGCACTCTCTCTTATGGAGATCAAACATTCTACGTTGCATATTCGTTCTTTGATTAGTTCAAATTTTAATGTTTATGCTTCGCATTTTGAGAAGATCAATCTCATCAAAGGAAGTGTTTGAACCAATGATCTAATTGATGTCATGAATCCTCTTATGATGTGTTCCCCATTGATATATCCATTTCATCAAAGTCATAGTTTGCATCCTAATTTTTATGACAGGATCTTAGAATGGCTTGAAGATTCATACATAAACAATCTTCATAATAAAGATAAAGTTGTGCTTGCCTTGTTTCTACCTAAATATATAGGAAGTAAGTATGACATGATTTTCTTAGATCCTCCATGTGAAGAAATTAATGAACACTTGGAGAATTTTTAGGAGGATGGGGCACTTTGGCCTTGGTTGATGGTTATGTCAAGGCACCATAATATTGACAAGTTTTTCAAACTTACTTACACTCTTCGATGTAATTATGATCCATATCATGACAATATTGCAGAGTGGTTGGAAGATTCATACATCAAGAAGTTTCAAAAGCATGATAAGGTTATGCTTTCTTTGTTCTTAAATGAATATATAGGAGGTAAGAATAACATATTTCTTTTGTATCTACAAATACTACATTCTTTTGTTCTGATTTTCGACTTTCTACGCCTTCCAGGATTGAAGATGTTCTTGTGGATGGACTGGAAATATGATTTTACTTAGTGTTTTTAATCTATTTTAGTAGTTTAGAGTATGTTTAGTAGTAGGTTTTCCTTTAGTTTGATTTCTCACTGTTTCAATTTGTAATAATGCAGTTATGAACACAAGTGGGCAAACCAAGGGAGCCATAATATGACTGTTGTCAGGGAAGTCCGCTTTAATCCTTTTCTCTTCGGTTTTCGTTGAATATTTCTTTTCAAAAACGCAGTGTCATCATGAAAATTTTAAATGAAAAGTAAAGAGATAATCAAATTTGAACTATCATTTCAATCCTAACCCAAGGTGCCATGAGTAGGACTGCACTCATATTAATAAGGATTTTTCTTTTTTTTCTTTTAGTCTCTCTCAAGAGATATTTCGCTTGATGGTTTCTAATACACCCTCTTGTAAATATTTTTAATTTTCTTTTCTGTTTTGATTTTGTTTCTTTTCATTTTTCTTGATTTTGATTTCTTTTCTAAATAATTATGTTTGAGTCACCTTTTCATTTGTGGAAGGGAATAAAAATTCTCATTCATTAGAAGAAGTTGATAACTTCCCAAGCACCTGAGTAGTAAATGCTAAAATGCAGATCAATAGAAGTAAGTTTCTGTTCAAATCAGTGTTTTTGGTTTCTCATTGAAATTACAAGAAGACGCGATTATCATTAACAAAATTCTAACATTATCCCCATTTTAAGGAAAACAACTCAACTATACCTTCCCATCCTCGAGATGGTTTCTTAACAGAAATATAAGTGTCCAAATCATGATGAAGGTCATCAAAATAGAAGAATAATTTGTAAATGATCGAAATTTTCATTTCGAACTATTGATATTTTAAGTATCACCCCGCCCTCTTGAATATCATGAAGTTCTGGAAATTATAAAAAGATTCTAGAGGGTTGAAAGCCCTGTAATGTGTGGGAAGTGTTTGTAAACATGTCGAGACACTGAACAAGTCTGCTAGCAATGGGTAAATGCATGCATGATACCAAGGAAACTTCGTCGGGGTACTGAACAGACCTGTTGGTAGAGAAGCAATGTCGGGTTTAAGAAGATCCTCGGGTATGTATTTTAATTTGATCAAGTGTGAAAATGTTATTTATCATGAATGGACGACCATTGGAAAGGATAGAGGTACTAGAGTGGGTTAAATGACATCCCTGTCGAGGCTATGGATGCCTGCTGGTAGCAATGGCCCTGTCAATAGTATCGAAGTCAACTGCATAAACATCACTACACTCATAATCTAAATCATATGCTCTATTACATTTTCTTAGACATAAATACATCTGATGCTAAAGCACATTATGTTCTAAGTTATTGTTGAAATGCTTGACCTTTCGTTAACTGTCTCTCAAATTTATTTCATCTATGCCCCTGATATAAATTTTCTGGTGATGCAGAGATAACTGCTTCGCCCAATGTGTCGCCAATATTGGCAGTCACCAATTCTGTCAAATTTTATCCTGATTAAAATTCATCACAAAGAGATAAAATATTTCTCTAGATGCCTCCTCCTTATGTTTATAAATGCTTATGTTTCTGAGATTCTTGGCGATTATTGAGCTAAATTTATCTTATGGGTTTTTCGTTGAATTTTTGTTTATTTTGTTTTGAAATTTATGACCGAAAGCATGAATTTAAATAAAAACTTGGTAATGATTCTGTAATTATTTTTCCTACCTAAGAATTTTCACTTTGAAGGCACCTATATGTTGCTAAGCTTCAAGTTTTATAAATTCATTGATTAAATTATCACCGCAATCTTTATGTTTTCTGGATTTCATGATTTAATCGATTCCTTAGTTGATCATTTGGTTGTAATATTTGAATTGTCTGAATGCACAAAACAATGGTTTAACTTTTGATATGGGTCTCATGATATCAACAGTCATATCAACACTCATGTCGCTTGGTACAGGCATGTTGTACCCATGATTTCAATCCACCTTATTGTCCTGAGCATTAATGAGATAATTCATTATACGATTTGGGGTTTGGTACTGTTGGAGGGTTTGGCATTCATCATGGGTAATGGCTCATAGTTCTACGAGCCCTTTAGTTTTTCATTTTCACCAAATCATTTTTTCAAGTTATGGCAGTCTCCAAACTTCCTAGTTTTTGTGCCATTAGAGTTTGCACAAACCTCTCTCTACTACTCCTATTTTGGAAGACGATACCTACCTCCTATATTATCTATTGTATCTATTCCACAGTGACCATGGCTCCTGTGGTTCGAATTGAACCAAATGATTCTGAGTTTGTTTCTTTCAAAACCTGTAATTGCATACCTGAGACATGTTTTTGTGGGAGGTTTTGGGAAACCGTCAGAAACCGATTTCTGAAATGGGCTCATTTACCTTCCATTCAGGAAGTTTTTCCAGAAACTAGACTATTTCCGAGATACATCTCGTTCTTTGGAGAGAAAAATCTCAGAATTTCCATTTCGGTTAAGGTAAGAGTTTTTTGTTTTGTGTTTTCTCAGAGATTCGTCCGACTGTTGATGTTATTTATAGGGTCTAATATGAACATGCCATTTTACTTGTTAATGAGCCTGTATAAAATATCGAAACATTATAAGAAACAGAGGTTGAGCTCTTTGTCGAGTCTTTTTCATCATAGGCTCATTAAACTCCTATTGTTGTCACACCTATCACAAATCGGTGACAATTGGGAGAATTTCCTGAGACAAAATGGATTTTCCCAGGACGACAATACAGTCAAACCACCTTTAAATGTAAACCCCAATTTGGACAATCCAGAACAAGAAAGTCAGGATTTCAATTCACCTGATGGATGTTAAATTAATGAATCTGTGTCTATTTCTTTGAAAACCCCTGTGGTTAAGAAATCACGATGTATGTTTTCTCCCAGAAAATCGTTGGAACAGGTAGTGGGAGAATTAAAAGAAAGGATCTCTCCTACCCCTTCTATTGAGCCAAATTAGAGCATTAGTGGCAAACCCACTATTTAGGACAATCGTGAAAGCAAGGAACAAGAAAGCTCAAATTTGAATTTTGGAAATAAGAGACCCAAAAGATTCGGTAATATAATTATAAAAAATGCAACCAAGTTCAAAGGAATTATAAATTTAGAACTGTCTAATCCTTCATTTGCTAATTTCTAGTGGTAAAATTTTTATTTCATTCTTTTATAAAAAATCGAAACAGGAAGATTTAGTTTTGATTTTATTTGTTAATATAAGACTAGCCAATCTATTTCTGAATTTTAGTTAGCATTATTTTCTAAATATCAATTTCATTTTTGCTATCTACAAGAAATGATGATTATGGTGCTACTTACATGGAGAGACTATATTGGATCATGTTATTTATAGTTTTGTATTTGCTTTCTTTTATTTTGAGAAAACTTTGTAATAAATTTTGATAAATCAATTCCTACATGAATAGTTTCCTGTTATACTATTTTTGAAAAATAAATCTATTTTTTGTGGATTCAACTCTATCTTGTATGATAAGAGCATGTGAATCCTGAACTAGTTTAAATATTGGTCACTCTTAGTAGTGAGAATATCCTTGTTGGGATAAATAATGGACACATAATGTTTTAAGACTAAAATGGAGAAGTTGTTCACTACTTGGCTTTATACTTGTGTGACGCTCACCCATTATGTTTTCGCATCTATATTATGAAATGTTAATACGTTTGAAATAGATTTAGTCTGATTAGCGTATGGTATTTCATATTATTCAGCACTTTAATTATGTCTGTAATTTGTTGTTCCATATTACATATCTGATCAATATTTCATTTAAATATTGTTGATTTATGTTGGATATTGGATGATGGATTATATGAATGCTTTGTATTGAGTTTCCTTTACTATAAGTGTTCATTATCATAAGATCACTAGATCTATACATTTATTAGTCTGTTGTTATATTCTTGTTCCAAATCACCTTTGAGTTTGTTCTGGGAGTATTGGTACCGTTCTATTACAGGTTTACCTCATAAGAAGGACAACCTAGAGCTTGAATTGCACAGGAGGTTAAATTCATTTTAATTTATTAATCACAGGTTAGTTTACTAGTTCTTTAGTTATATCATTTATCAATGAAATAGGAACAACTTGAATTAGCTTTGACTGTTCATCTATTCTTGTTTCAATAATATTCATTTAGTATTCTTTAGTTTTTTTTTAGATTTTAAATACTAAACGGAAAACAAAAAAATGTATGTTTTTTCTTTATCTCTTTTATAAACACTTTCAAAAACATCTATTTCACAAGATATCTAGTAAATCTTGTAAATTGTATATGCACTATTTATAATCATATGCACATATTCCACCTTTATATTTTGACGTTTGTAAATTGTTAAACTTATATTCTCAGTATTATAGACTTATAGATTAGTTTCATTTATTTCTTATTATTTTTAGTACTTTAGGTTGTCAATGGAACCATTAAACCCATCAGGTCATTTCATTCCAAACGGCTTGGGTTATTTAGACAACCCCAGTCCAGATTTGACCTTCCAGTTGATGGTGTGTCACTTATGCCCGTCAAAAAAATGTTGTGAACAAATTCATTCTGCACATAAGGGAATTCCAGAGCATCCGAAGGAGAAGAGAAAGAAACTCAAGACTGTACTGACCCTTTTGATTATGAAAACCAGGTTTAATAAGCTTCAGGGGTATGTATCCAAGTCTGTCAATTTGTTGGTTATAATTTATATATGTTCATATGGTTTCTTACACAGTCTCTAAACTCTGCTCTAGTTGGAGGAATAATTCCTTCGAGAAATCCAACCACCAAACACTCGCCGAGAGAACCAAATATAAAACTACCAGAGATAGGTGAAGGTTCTACTCTGGGGACCACAAGGTAGTTGGAGTACGCTCCCAGGATGGAGCCTGTCATGAAAACCTCAACAAAGAAATATGTTTCCCAGCCTTTGGCCTTTGGTGATACTGAAGCAAGCACTAGGTCAAAAATAATGATCCCATAGTGGGGGGATCTCTTTAACAGGATCAACCGAGAAGTATACCCAGAAAATATCCCACACAATGATCTGGACGTAAGGACGCTCGATGACCAGGTGTTCCTGAACATCCGACAGTCATATTTACACATGGTGGCAAGTAGAACCTCAGTTTTCCCCTACATAGAGGCTATGAAATGGCTCATCAACCACACGGATAGGCATAAATGCTTGATCACCGATGAGAATGGTGGATGCGTCATATTTTTCCTCCCAACAGAATTCTATAAGTACTATATGCTCAGGGACCCAGAGGAGTGTCTCAACACAGAATTCATGGTAAATTTCTATGAGTTCCATGAAACAAGTCGGCTGATGGCATCATGGTGGAAGGAGGACAAGAATTTCACTAATCGGAGCAATGGCTGGTATGGAACGATTAATCCGAGGGAGCCATACATCCATTTGATGGCTCTCACCTACTGTTTATATGGAGAAAAGGGCTGCTCCAATTTTTCAGAAGCATGGATTCCTTTGGCATACACAGTTGCAATCGATGGGAGAAGCTTCAACTAGGGAGCAATAATCTCCAAAGAATTAAGCATTTGTGTACAACAGGTTCATATGAAGGAGAGGCACCAAATTTCTACATGGCCTCGTACCTGCTCAATGTCATGTGCACAAGGAACATCTTTGCCAGCATGAATCTGAGCTAGCATGTTGCAAATCTCTTGGTCCACATCTATTTTAGCGTGCTATGGGAGAACAGGTACAAGAAATCTTACGCACTCATCTGCGATGAATTCATCGCCCACATTTATTTTATTATTTTTAAGAAGGAAATCCCAAGCCTATCGATGACAGCCAAGAAATTGATAGCCAAGGTAGGCCATTGGTACTTGGACGAGTGCTCAACCTACATCAAGGTGTTCGGGGCCACCAGAGAACAACATCTCCTACCATCTCATGTCCCAAACTGGATGGTCGTGGGATAAATCTGTTATTAGACCATCCTACAGGGCTATAATGCGACATTGGTCAAAGATAAGAAACGAGATTTCATACCCTATGGTTTCCATGTGGGGTTCTATCTGATAAAGGATACTGCTCAAGAAAAACAAGAAGGGATGAGCCAACATGAATTCAGGTTCTTGACAGGATGATTCCACAAGCATGACCCTAAAGGCTTGGTCCTCCAACATGCTTCTCAAGTATCATCCTACTGGTTGTATGCTCACGATAAGTTTGAGGACGAAATCTTCACAGAGAAATCCCAGGACTAAGACGAGGTGGTGCAGAGGATGGCCAACCCAAACATGACCAGTTTCAAGGCCATGAGCATGAATGAACAAGTGGAAACAATAGAGAATTTGGCTCAAGAGGCCCTCATAGCCAGGGAAGAAATTGTTAAGCCCTGATATTGGCTCATTACCCCTTAATTGGGGCATATTAGATTAGTAATGTTATTTTATTTATGTCGTCTTTAGGCCATTAGTTTTAATTTAGATTAGTAATGTTATTTTAATTA
>SNQJ01S0103592.1:0-24751 GCA_010110895.2 Picea sitchensis
TCAAGGTGCGACTGCAGCCCACAATCGCCACCTGGGTAGATGTCCTACAATTGGTCACTAGGTACCTCGGTCCAAGCGCGACATTTAGATTTTTGGCCTAAGAAATGTCTCACGGGCTGGATCCTGTCCAAGAGGTGGGTGCCTCAAGGGGGGACGCACAGAACAACTAGACCTCGGCCTTCGACCCTTCACGGGTATCTCCCTGCCTTATGGTGATTGGAATGCTGGACTTGGAGGATTTGAAAGTTCCCTATTTGTCAACTTCTATATTTGAAAGATGTGAGAACCAGATAACGGGGAGTTATTTGGATGCCTGTCCCCGAAATCCTACCTAGACTAAAAACTTCTTTTGGCACCTCCTGTGGAGGAAAACTTAGTGATTTTTTAGAAAGTTTTTAGATGAAATTGTTTTGTGAGGCTGGGGGTGAGAACCAACCTCGTTTGATTAAAAGTGGGAGTGGATAGTTCCGTCAAGAAAAGATGGGGTGTTTTCAGAATCCCTTTTGAGGAAACCTACTTAGACCGCCACGTTTCGAGAAGAGGCTATGTGAGTGCAAAAGTGACTTTTGTGTGTGAGTGAAAGTGTACCAAATTTTAGTTATTTAGATGCCACCTTGCAGCATGTGGACATCGCTTGGTCTGTGTGTGAGTGAAAGTGTACCAAATTTTTAGTTATTTAGATGTCACCTTGCAGCATGTGGACATCGCTTGGTCCTTTACAAGAGCTTGTTTACCTAAATCAACTAGACGCCATTGGTACAACCTTGCATAATTAAAAGCCCTAGAAAATCCAGGCATGGACATTGTGGTCCGTTACTATCCTTTAACTCCCCCTAAGTGTGGGAGTTAATATAGAAAAGCATGAAACTATCCTAGATTGAACATGTGGGCTGTGTGGGCCCGTTACAAACTTCTTTTAAACCTCCTAGTTTTCTGATCTAAGAAAGCAGAAAAATCAAACACTATTCTAGCTTTGTTGGACATGGGCATGTATGGGCCCATTACAAGAATGCGTTTGACAGAAATGAAACTAAGAGGGGTCTCAGAAGAGCCGTTGTCCCCTCCTAAAAGTTTGAAGTTTTTGCTTAAAGGGAGATGAGATCGTTTTCGCAATCTTTTTGTGATTCTCTCAAGGTCGCTTGAGAGCGCTAGAGAAGAGCATACTCAGATTGTTTACTTTCGACTTCCAGTCCCGAAATGTGAGGATGATTGCAGTTTCTAACTTTAAAGGCAAGCCATCCAGCAAAAAAAAAAAATGATTTTATCCACCTATGTGCCTATGTTTTCTTGATTATACCCTTTATAAGTTGAGGGCTGGCGGTGCAGGCATTCAGGAGCATACACGACACTTCATTTTTGAGAAGGGAAACTGAGGTTCCCCACATCCAACCTACAATGAAAAGTTTGATTCAAATGCGCGGGTTTACCACCACACAGGCGCATGCGCGCGCCTGTGTAGTGGTAAAACCGCGCGTTTGTGTTCGTGACCGAAAGTGAAATTCTGGACCAATTTCCCTCGATTCTGTTGTGAATCGACTGTCCCGTAGGTCCATGGAGGCCTGCAGGTTAATAAAAAACAAAAGGAAAGCGAATTGAACCTGATTGAGAGAGGATTTTATACCTTTGACATCCCCTGCAGCATGAGTCGCCAATCTGTTCTCGGTAAATCTGTCAGCAGATGAGCAAAATAGAGACTGCTCTGTATGCCTTGTGGTCTACTCTGGTGGAAGAACATCTATAGCAGCAAGAATGTTAATAAAATCAGAAAACAAAATAGAAAGTAATCTAATCTAACAACTGTGAAACAAATAACGATTCGGAAATAAATAGAAATATCAAACATGAGACAAGGAAGTCCACAATGGCTCCGCGGCTTGATCTATTTGGGGAAACCAGAGTACACGCTGAGGGAAGAGATAAGTATTCCTCCTCCAATGGAAGGTTCTTCGTATCTCTCAAGATTGTGCTTTCCTTACAAAACAAGCAGAACTGAAATGAAACGGTGAAAGAACTCTGAATTAGGGCTGTAGACTGACAGCTCGTCAAAAGGACTGAGCTCTGAATCTGGACGGCATAACTTTGCATGGAATTCCCTGCTGCTGAAACAATGATCCTTCACTGCTATTTATAACATCTTCCAGGCGGTCACGTAACTAGATTCCGGTGTAAACACGGTGATGTTTAGGGTTCATTTAAGCCATTAATTCGCCGAATTTGCTGAACCGACCCTGATCTGGATGTAAAATCATCTCGGCAGAAGGTCCATTACATCGGAGCAACATCAAGCGCCAATGCTACCGTGATTAGCAGATGCGCCGCTTCTTCAGGACAAATATAGCCACGGGCTTTAAGCGCATACAACACGCTTTCATTCCCGCGACACGCTACGCGACCTTACCAATGCGAAGTCTCTTCACCTTTGTATAGTTTTTGGACCCTCGAATGTCAGAACTTCATTCGCGGCCATGAATGACTTCATTGTTGTGTTGATGATGGGGAGTTCTTGTCACCACATGCGGACAAAATTTCATTGATAACATTTGGGACTCATTTTCATTCTCTTCGGTTTGTACCTTGATTTCCCTTTGAAATGACCCCTGAAAAAGAGTGGGTCTATAAGTGGCTCCGGTTTGGGACCTTAAAGTCTCAATGATTCCGTTCATCATTTCCTCTTGATTCTTAATGATGCTATCCACTGAATCTTGTATCTTACTAATACTGGTGCAAAGATCCGAAGCAAGCTCAGCATTGTGTACCACTTACTGCTTGGTGTCTATTTTCCCCATAGGGTTCGCAAAGGGCTCAATATTGGATGAAAGAAGATTTCCTTCAATATTGGTTGCAAGCTCTGGGCTTCTTGAATGGACTGAGGATATTTGTCTCTAAGCAAAGATACTCTAATTGGCCATTGAAAGATCTAGTATAAAGGTGTACAAGATAATCATCTTACGGTTGATGGCTTGGGGGAATTAGCTGGAGTGCAGCTTCAAATCTGGTATGAAACCCCCTTATTGATTCATTTTCACGCTTGGAAATCCCATATAATCGGTAAGTAGCATATTTGGTTCTTCTTTGATGCTCCACCTTTGAGGAAAATTTCTTCAAGTTTATCCATGGTTTTATTACTCCCATCAGGCAGAGATGCTACCTTAAATCGCCTTTGCAACGTCATAGAGTGTAGCAGAAAAGATCTTCATGACCAAGTCTTCATCATCAATAGGGTGAAGTTTAAAAGATGCCTGTAACTACTCATGTGTTCTTCTGAGGCCGATGGCATCAATGTTTAAACTTAGGCAACCACTCTTTCATACTCCTTGGTGGCATTTGCCTAGGCAACTAGTGTACCATATGCTCCAAATATCAGTTAGATGACCACACTTCAGATTATTGGACTGGTTTGTAGTAGTGGAGGTTGTGGTAGACATGTTTAAAGGAAGTCTCTTCCAAAAAGTGACTTCTATTAAATACGTGTGAGTTAAAGGTGGAGGCTCTCCAAAAGCGAGGAGGCTACTGCACCTTCCTCGCTCTGTGGAGTCACAAATAGTTTTCTTGAACTACCAAAGAAATAGGGGAAAGGTAGGAGTCGCTAGGTAAGCCTTACAAGAAAGGTTTCTGAAAAAAGGCTCACTAAAGGTGGGCTGTCGCTGGAGGAAGGTACTCGTTACCCCAAGAATCACCAAAATGTTATCTCACAGCTTGTAGGAAGGGTTTAGGTAGCTTGAGTCAAGTTTTCAAACTGGCGTAATAAGAGCCCCCACCCACCATCACCCCGATGGGGAGCTCTTCATTTAGGGTGGCTAATCCCAAGGGAGACGCCCCTAGTAACCGTGGTCAAGGAGAAGGACTGGCTAGTTTAATGCAAAGGTTGGCGATGTTTCCCTCTCACGCATTAACGCCAATACGATAGCAAAAAGAAGCAAAGATATTTCACCGGATGGCACCCCGCTTGCTATGACAAGACAAATGAAGCTAGAAAACGTACCGCAAGCGGTTAGGCATCACAAATATTAATGACTATCTTGCATATATAGGAGCATTAATGAGAGTAATTACTGACGGTCAATGATTGCAATAAAAGCTTATATTAATGTCAATTTCTTCAATAAATACACAAGATATATAGACATTCAATGTGTAAAATCAAATTCTTGTATATCACAATGCAAAACTGCCATAATATTGTTGTTATACAATTATTGCAGAAATAAGGTGACATTAGTCCTAATACTAGGTCAAATTTAGAGATGTCGAGAAGGATCGCCGGTCAACTATCTTATGCAGAATAACTCAACAACCTCAAAGTCTACAAACGTTGCGGAAAAATATCACAATGTTTTAAGCCAAGCAAAGATCAAAAAGAAGTGTGATCAGCCACCTATAATAAGTTGTTGTTGTCACTATGATGTCAACCCTAAATTTAGGTTAGCTTGAGAGGCAAAGAGGTAAACGCTTTGCAAATTTAACCAATGGTGCTTATTTAATACCTCTATGGCTATCAAGGGTTGACCTAGCTGCAACTTTTGGAGAAAACAAGAGTTTTAAAAGGCTAAGACGCCATCCTAGGGTTAGGGTTAGTATATCATAGGTTACTTAGGGTTTCAAATAAAAAGAGTTTGGAAGAGTTTGTTTAAGCACAAAAAATCTCAACATTGTACTTCTAGACTAAAGTCTTGGGTTAATGTGGAGTCAAAATGTATAAGACCACGGCTTGAGGGATTTTAAACCTAAGGACAAGAGGGTTAGGTTTAATGGTGCCGCAATGGTAGGCTGCACTCAAACTCAAAACCCTAAGGGAGGAGGCTCATTCCGTAGAAGCAAAGCTAGGCCTCATGCTCCTCCCTCTTCTCAAGACTGGCAAAACGGCTAGTTAATAAACACAAATATATGGCTGAAAGTGTTGCTTAGGACAAGGCTTTTCAAACCCTAGAAGCAAAACCCTAGGTGTAAAATAAATTAGGCCTAGGACGCTTCTCTTTCTGGCAAACCAAAGCCAACTTTAGGGAAAAAGAGAATGGCTAGTGTAGCTATGGCTAGGCTAAACCTTCTCTAATCAATGGATATCAAGCTTTTATCATGGGGACATGAAGCCACAACCTACTGTGTGTTGGTTCTAGGCCAGTGTGAGGATTAATCAAATAATAACAATAACAATACAAGTAAGCAATTCTACCTACAAACTATTCAACAAAGTTAGTTTTGCATGCAAATGTACTTACAAATTCATGTAGAGGATAATCAAACCCTAGTTGTAACACCTTCCAATGATAAAAGCATCATGCACATGCTAAAGATAACTTCAATTAGAAGCGCTTCACTCCAAAAAGACCAAACATAACCAAGACAAGATAATACTCAAGTCTCTCACAAGAGAGTAAGTTATGTTATGTCCAAATGAGGGTAAACGTCCTCAATTTATATCATCTCTATGACCTTTTAATTAACAATTAGGTCATTAAAAACAAACGACAAGGATGATATTCAATATTTGATTATTTGTCACTAAAATGCTAAAATGTCATAATAGAGCTAAATGGGAGACGTCAAGCCCCTTCAAGCATCGTTGGCCCTTTTGGGCACAATCAACATCCAAGGAGAAAATGTTGGCCCCTCTGGGCCTCCTGCAAGCTGCCACATGTGACAAATGATCCCAGCACACTACCGCATGCTCCATAAAATGTCCAGCTGCCTCATGTGATGTCTTGTCCATCAAAAGAAAACACCCTATTTGTAGTGGGTGATCCCCCCTAAGGTCGATATTTGCTAAAGTGTCCTGGTAAGGATGTCCTTCTGTATTCTTTGTGAAAATGCTCATCATAACGTTGTCTTGTATCTACCATCCCAACAACCATCCGATGGGCTCTCCGCTGGAGGTTCAAGCTAATCATCTCCCATGTGCACCGATCCTCCTGGGTACCATCCTGGCCTGCATGGTCCTGGCATTATCAAAGACTACTTCCCATGGGCTCATCACCCTAGACATCATAGCAAATGTAAACTACATCTCATCATTAAAATTATCAAACATATGCATGGAACCCTATCACATCATCTAAGAGCACAAAGACATTACAATGACATCTACTATTATACAAGGCTAAGGAAACCAACAAGATAACCTATTACACACACCCACAGGGGATGGAAAGTTTCTTCAAAGGATCATTTAAGCCATGTGTGTAATGAGATGATATGGTTTTAGGGATGTCCAAATTACAGTAAGACCAAGGGATGGTGTTGTCCGTAAGTGCCCTTTGTAGAAGGTGAGTTGCACCCGCCATGGATGCATTTTTCCAAGCCCCTTTTACCCTATCTTCATTGCTTTTACCAAGGCTCGACGTAAGAGGACACCGGCCTTTGGCTTGGTGGCCGTGAGCTAAATAAATGTTACCCACTAGTATCTTTGCAGAAATGAGTAGTTGGCCTGATGAGACCCTCTTTCCTTGGCCATGCAACCAAAGCACCGCCTCTAGTTTGCGACCAGATGGTGGCAATGTCACACCGCTAAACACCTATGGAACATAATGGGCCGGATCGTGATGAGACCTCCCATCCCATTGGTTAGGTCTTGCATTTATTAATTTTATCATTTTCTTAGGGTCCCTAGTTTCTTATCGAGGTTTTATTTTCTGGGATCCTCGGCTGGCGACTCTAGGTTTCATTTCTATGGATTTTATCTTTTACCACGCTTTTACCCCGGCCTTTAGCCCCTTCTTCCATTAAGACAAGATGTACCCTAGAAGGTCATCCTAATGGGCAGACTAAGGGAATGGTATGGATGAGCGGGTTTTTAAGATGAAAAGTGATAAGATGATGGGAGTGTATGATGGCTCGCGCAAATCCCCCTTTGTGGCTAACTAAAACCTCGCGGAATATTGGCTTGCTAAGTTTCCCCATCAACCAATCTCTAACAATGGTCAAGTGGATTAGGGTAAGATCCAAGTAGCCATCCGAAATGAAAGGAACCTAATGCATATATAAGAAGGTTATATTGATTGAATATGACATACCATGATACCTTGGACCACTACTCTATGAGTAAGTAAGAGCCCCTGATGCAAGCCTGTGTCCAGAGGATGGGAGCGCATCAGCCGATAAGACAAGTCATTGAAGAAGAAAGATACCCTCCAGTACATGCCTGTTACTCCTACTTTGCATCTACATGTCTAGGACCATGTGGGTTCTGAGACATGATCTCCTAGGTCATCTCTAGATATCTGGGATAACATATGGCTAACCTCTGGGACATGTGTTGACCGTAGAGAGCATGAGAACCTAAACCTCTCGGCATAGACTGTGACTCCTCGCCACACTCGGCTAAAAGGCATCATGATAAAAGATGGGTGGTGTTGCCACCTCGTAAAGCAATAGCACATATATGCACATTTACCATGTATATGGTAAATGTGCATATAAGGCATCAAACAAGAAACAAACAAGATGCATATATAATAGAAAAATAAACAATGTATAATACATGGAAGTGGTTACTTACCTCCAGATGATCATGTCCCACCTCCTTGGTGGGGTTTTGAGGTACACCAACATGGTAATGGCTCTTCTTCCTCTCTATGTGGACAAATAATATGAGTCATTCACTCATTCCATTCTCACCTCAAAAGGTCCGAGCCAATATTGTATGCTTCCTTTTGCATTAGTAGGCTCTGCTTTCTAAATATCCCACATCCACACTCAAGTCTCCCTTCTCGTGATTTTCTCGATCTGCATTTTTCATCTTCCTTTGAATCACCCCGGTGGCTGAAACAGAAAAGGCCCCAGTAAATGCCTGTGGGGACGGGATGTATCCTAACCATCTTCACTCTTGGTTTTTTCAAAATTTTGACCGCCCCACTTCTTTGTTTTGAACCCGGTCTAGAAGTTGCTGATATTCTCTTTCCTGGGCCACCAACTGGTCAAACTTTCTTCCTAGTAGCGACATGTATCTTGAGAGTATTCTTTGAAGAGTTTGCATCACATCTCGCTGTTCATTTTTAGCAACACCATGCAACATGAGTTCCAAAATGGTACTGCTATAATCGTCCAATTGTCCCTTCCTTCAAAGGTAGTCGCAAAAAAGTGAGATCCATTTTGTGAGCCCTATCATTGCACCAAACCTTCTAGACAAAAGCATTCCCCACACATCCGTGACATCAACAACTATTATGTCTATGTAAACTATTTTCTCAGGAAATTCCTTTAGTCATACCTCCTTCAATTTTTGTATAACCTTTACTAGTCCTAAAAAGTTATATAAATTTTACTCGCCATATCTCATGTATTTACTAGCATGAGAAGTAACAAAGACTAAGATCGAGATTCTTCATTTTTATGCAAGCTTAAACAAAACAAAATTATGCTTGATAGCTCTTTTTTACACAAGCTTAAACTAAACAAAACTATGCTTCTGCAAACTGCTTCCCCATTTCTACACAAGCTTGAACTAGAGAAAAACTATGCTTGAGTTAGGTGTGGTTTCATTTTTACACAAGTTGAACCATATAAAACTATGCTTGAGGTAGGTGGTTTCATTTTTACGCAAGCTTGAACCAGAGAAAACTATGCTTGCAAATTCTCAATGAATAACATAGGGATGGTTGGTACTTAGCCCCCATCTTAAGAAACTATTGGCTTTAACTTCAACATGAAGTCTAGAGGTTGAAATCATTGCCCCCCAAGCTTTGATGCATCCGAAGGCATAGGCAGATGAAATGAAGCTTCAAATACTAACGTAATGAAGTACTTGACTCAACCAAAGAGGGGAAAAACTATTTCATTTTTTAACGATCTTGAAACAGGAACATGAAATATGCTCGAGAATCCAGGTTCAATCCCTAGACCTCTGTTTCATTTTTTAACTAGCTTGACATAGAAATGGGAACTATGTTCATAGCTGGTTTCATTTTTTAACGATCTTGAAATCAAAAAACCATCCTCAAAGATGGTTTCATTTTTTAATGAGCTTGAAATCAAAAAACCATGCTCAAAGTTGGTTTCATTTTTTAATGATATTGAAAGCCGAAAACCATGCTCAAAGCTGGTTTCATTTTTTAATGAGATTGAAATCAGAAAACCATGCTCAAAGATGGTTTTATTTTTTAATGATCTTGAAATCAGAAAACCATGCTCAAAGTTGGTTTCATTTTTTAATGATCTTGAAATCAGAAAACCATGCTCAAATCTGGTTTCATTTTTTAATGATATTGAAATCAGAAAACCATGCTCAATGATGGTTTCAGTTTTTAATGATCTTGAAATCAGAAAACCATTCTCAAATATCTCTTCTTGATCATGGCTTCCAAGAGGACAAAGCTCTGGAAGGACACCATGTCAAGGGACAAAACTCGGTCATGGCTTCCACGAGATATTCACTTGATGGAAGAAATATACTATGGAAGGAAGACATGTAGAGGGCTGTGACAGGGGTAAAGAGTTCCGGATCTAATGGACCTATTTAAGAGATCACCATGTCAACTATCGGATTCAAGTCATAAGAGATTGAGCTTACAGTGAGAGGCTAATCTACATTGGCAGCTGAAGGCATGGGAGACAATGCCACATAGTTGACTTGTGTAAGGGACAATACCGAATTCATGTGTGAACTATTTAGGGAAGTCATTTTGTTATTGGACTAATCGAAAAGTGTGGACACAAACATATATCCCTAGTTTCACCCCGAAACTAAAACAAAATAAGACAGAATATAAAACTTTCCCTGGGATCTAATTATTGAGTTTACTAATTAACAAGAGATAGACAACATACCTTTTAAATGGCGTTTCCTCTTGCCATTGTCATCCTTGCTCCATTCCAAGGCTTATGGGATGTTGAACCTGTAAAAATACACAAGCCAATGAATTGAAAGCAACAATTTATACTCAACAAAACCTATGTATGCGATCAAGGAGTCATACAATAAAATAAAGACAATTTTATGGGAAATGAATATATCACTGTATTAAAGATATGAAAAGGATAATACAACCAATGCCTTGATGTTGTAAGGTCCCTTCAAACAATTCCTTTCTTCCCACACACTTCTTTCTCCACATATTTTGAGATCAATAATCTATCTTGACAAAGCAAATCTCAAACTTACAAAAATTACTCAAGCTCACACCAAAGTCTAGCCAACTACATCCAAGCTAACAATCTCAAGCCAATTTTCCAATCCAACTTTCTCCATGAGAGATCCTCTCCTTTTATAAGCTGAAGAGGATAAGGTGAGGAGGTTAGGATGATCCCACTAAATCAGAAAGACAAGTAAGATCCAAACCGATCAGAGGCCACCTCACCAGAGAAGCTTCTCCTTCTAGAAGCATCGAGAAGGTGCTCGATTTTTCCACGTATGAAAATCACCACACCCCTATAACTAAGCAGAGTGCGACGACATCGCAGGCCAAGTTTAGTACAAAAAGATACAATTTGGGATCGTCACACCCCTAACATTAGGTAGGTTGTGGAGATCCTCCTTAATAGGATTTTTACAAAAGGAAAAGACAACTTCTTCTCTCAGGCAAAGTTATTCTCCCTTATTTCTTCAAGAATTCGGGCCACTGATCCTTCTAAAGACAAAGGATAGGTTTATATCATTAATAGTCATAGGAGTGAAGAAAATAATGTGTAACATGGGTCTTCAAATAAATTTAGGAATAAGTTTACTATTTCTGTACTGATTGGAAAATACTTAAGGGAAATTTTCGCAAGGAATGATTTGGTAATGTAAAAGTTGGGGAATACTATGCTGGAACACCTCAATCATGTCGACCCCTCTAATTTACCTTCACAGGTCACTAAATTCAAAATATGTGGAAGGAGGGTGCCTCCTTCAAGCCCTTTGTCGGTGTGACCAAGGGCTCATATGCACGACCCTAACCAAATCACGATTAATTATTGAGCATGCAACCCAGAGACTTGTCATAGGATCCATATGACTAGGACCTTAGAACCCTTCACTAGGTCTGAAAGGAGCTAAGATATTTTGTCTTCAAAACTTTGGGAGTTTAAATATTTGGGATGCTATGACTTTACAACCTTTGAAATCAACCCAAGGAAACCTTTTGGTGCAGTTATCAACGAGGCTGACCAACATCTGGTGGTTTCCTTAACTGTGACCGTGGGATCTGACCCATCATTAAACCATGATCTACTTCTCAGTCGTGAAATGACAAGAACCATAGATCCGAGGACATTTAGGATATTCCTTGACCATTGAATCTACATAGTGGTCAGTCCAACGTTGACCACTCCAAGTGAAAAGGAGTGTTAAGTGGGTGGAACCCTCGAATTCTGAACTCATGAAGTGATAAGAACCATAGATCTGAGGATTCTTCGATATCCCTCCTAACCATTGGATCTAGACCATGGTCAGCCCGACACTGACCTTTTTGGGAGTAAAGAGGAAATTACACAGAGGATCCCCCGAACGTCGAAGTCGCGAAGTAGCAGAGGCCATAAATCTATGTATCTACATGGACCCATATCGACCATGGGATAGAAGGGGCATTGGGAGGTTGTTGGTAGGAGTTTGGGCTTCAAATATCTAGGAAATTTCGTAGGAAGGAGAAGCTAGAGAATCCAAAAGGATGTAAGTCTGGAGTAACATGGCACGCTGATGTCACCTAGGGTGACGTGGACCCATGTTTGACATGCCACGTGTCACCTTGATTCATGCTTTTTACATATCTTATATTTCCATTAGAACATAACACATGTCACCCATTGATGGGGCCATGTGTCATCTATGCCCTTTGTCGCTTGTCATCCCTTTGGAACATGTTCACTTGGACAAAATTCTATTGGAGTACTCAGGACACCAAGAGTTCAGGACTTCAGGGAACATAGAATGTTGGAATGTTGGTGTAAATTGGTCGAAGGCCCGGATATACCTGCCCCTTCATCTACATTTATCACGCCACTGCATGTAAGTTTGGACCCTTCAGGAGTCCAGGGTTTCAGATCTTCGGAGGTTTGGGGGTGGTGTATTGAATAAGTCAAAAAGGATGAAGGCCAGAACCGCATGACAGGACTTTGAGGTTTTGGACTTCGAAGGATATGCAATTAGAGAAAATGGAATTCAATGCCAAACCAATGAATGCCGAAATCCTGTAAACATGTACGTTAAATGAGGGCATAACTTCCAATCTAGAGCTCGGATTTGATCACGATGACAGTTGTTGGAAATATCTTGACAAGTAGAGGAAGATGGAGATATCGGGAAGAGGGTCTGAGATCTTTGAGTAAAAGTGAAATTTTTATACCCTATCCCTCTAATGGATACCTAAGGGGTCGAGTGTGTTACATGGGCATTAAGGGATTACCAAAACCTATGAATGGGTCAAATGTTTTTTTTTTTTTTTACAATAGTATGAAACAAGACATCCACATATTTGTGGATGAATTTGATACCCGTGAATGCAATAAGGGTGAAATAGCCAAAGCTCTAGGCACACTCCAACCACTCCCCATTCCACCTACTATTTTGAGAGATATTTCTATGGATTTCATTATTGGCCTACCTAAATAAGGAAACAAGTTAGTCATCATGGTGGTAGTATATCATCTTTCCAAATATTCTCATTTTTGTGCTCTTCAACACACGTTCAATGCATCGACAATGGATCAATTTTTTATGGATAATATATTCAAACTCCATGGCATGCCCCATTATATTACCTCTGATCGTAATCTAAATTTCACCAAAAATTTTTGGCAAGAATATTTTACGATCTAGGGAATCCAATTGCATCTCAGCATCACCTATCATCACGAGATTGATGGAAAAACTGAAGCTATCAACAAGTGTTTGGAAACATATTTGTGATGTTTTGCATATGACAGAAAAAATCAATGGACTCAGTGGTTACCCCTAGATGAATGGTGGTAAAACACATTTTACCATACTACCACTCACATGACTCCCTTTGAAGTAGTCTATGAGAAAAATCCACTATTGGTTCTCTCAGACATGCCAAGTGTCACCAAGGTTCAGGAGGTTGACAATAATATTATAGTTCAAGCGACTATTCTTTGTACCCTTACAGAAAATTTGGTTCTAGCTCGGAATCACATGAAGAAACAAGTAGATCAAGGTTGTTCAAAATGTTAATTCACTGAAGGGGGCCAATTGTTTCTTCATTTGCAACCTTATAAGAAGAATTCACTCAAAGCTAAACACCGCAAAAAAAATTCCCCCAAAATTTGTGGTACTTATACAATTCTCAAGTGAGTAGGGCCCATAGTCTACCAGTTAGCTTTGACTGGTCACTCTAAGATCCATCCTTTTTTCATGTCTCATTCTTAAAGAAAGTGATTGGAACTATGTGCTAGAATAAAACCAATATCCTTGATTTGGATGAAGAAGGTTCTATTTTGTTACAACCACAAGTAATCTTGGACTAGCATGAGCGTCATCTCTTTCATCACACCATAAAATAAGTGTTAGTTTAGTGGAAGGATACTTGTCTAGAAGATGACACCTAGGAGCCGACTACCATTCTAGAACAATTTCCTCATATCATTCCTGGAGGGAAATGTTTTTTTTCATGGGGTAGGGAATGTTAGGGACCTAACCCTCCTAAACCCTCATGTAGGTAGAATAATATATTTTCCATGTAATAAAGTATGACATTAGTTAATAAATCCTATTTAATAATGCGAGCAAGTCTAGCTAAGAATACTTAATAGAATATTCTACCTATAGAAATATCTTCCTCTAGAATGTTCTTTAGAATATAAAACTAGTATAAATAGGAGTATAAGGCATGAGAAAATATTGTCCTCGGACTTATTGTAATAGAGCTCTACTCTGCTAGAGGTTTCCCTGTGAAAGAGGCAAGTGAAAATTGATTTATGTCAATAAATATATCATTGTTAGTGTTGTTATTCTCTATATTTTGTTGTTTCACTGGTATTTTTTGCAATATTTATGTTTCTACTTATTATAATACATATGGTACCTTACATCAAAGGTGTTCCATTACTAGATCACTTTTCAAATTTTGGGTTTTTGATCCCGTGTAGACATTGGAGTGTGCTTGGTGGCATCACTGCCAATATCACATAGCCCTTTGCTTGTTGTTTTCTAGGTTTATCTGCACATCCATTTTCATAAATTAAAGAACAATGCATTTCAAGAAGAACAACAAAAAAATTGCTAGCATAAAGATTTTGAGTGCTTTGAAAAGCGATTGCATTGTTGGTTTCATGTTTAAGTATATTATTTTTTTATTTGTCTTGTCTTGCATAATTGTTGCATGATTGTGAGGTTGTCTCTTTGATTATAAAAGATGAAAAGAAAACTTATCTTCCCTTCCTTATATAGAGTTCATCAAAAGTGAAAGTTGCCGCTTTTGCACACCCATTTTCTCTTATTTGGATTGGATAAGAGTCAAAACATAACTGAAGTTTCATTTCACTCCCTTGAGTAAAGAACAACCATAAAACATTGCTTAATCTGAAAATTATTACACTCTTTTTCTTTATAGTAACCAATATAGATTAGGTTTTAGGGCATTGGTGTAGGATTGGAGAGTAACCTCTCCAAGGCCACCTAAATTGAAACTAGAAGTCACTAGTGAGATAGAAGATCCATTATCACAACATGTGTGCCAAGAAGCTCCTCTAACATAGGAGTTAAACATGAAGACACATTGGGGAAACTAGGGTGATATCCGCTCTCTGCTTGTCTTGGATGTTTCTAGATTTATTCAACTGTATGGGGGTTTCAGAAGTGCAATACATCCCAAAGAGGTAACTCTCATTGAAAATTTGAGCTTAATTCCATGCCCATATGTATGGTTGGAACTTCGATGGTTCTCCTAGTCACCAATTGTGAGGTAGTAACCATAGTGGTCCTTCCTAGGTATCTACAGGGGTTAATGCAGGTGGGAATTTATTGTGATACTTGGGCTAGACATTGAGCCTCATTTTCAGTTCCCCTTGAGGGTTCCTTCCTTAATAAAGGGTACTTGCACTAGTAAGGGTTTTTTAATGTGGATTATCATAACTATTCCTCACACCTTCACTAGCCAATATTTTGGGGAAATGACATCTCCCATAGGGTTGGTTTTTGAAAGCCCCCTTCATCCATTGGTTTTCCTATTGTTAGCATAGAATTGTTAGGGGTTTTCTATTTGGTTCCGAGTCTACACCAACCATAGGTTAATTGTTGTTTTATTTATAACACATTTTATTCATCATGGTTGAATAAATGCTTCACTGGACCCATCGACAATGAGGACTTTCACCTATAATGAAGGAACAACCACTTCTTAAATGGAGAGTGGTAGGTGATAGATGTTTTAGAGAGTTTGATAGAAGATCCAAGGAGAGTGAGCTCATATAAGTGGAAGTGGTTGAATAACATCCTCGACCTCATTTTAACCATCCTTTGACTTGTCCTAATGACCTCGTACTCATCCAAGTTATGGAACACTTCAATGATCCTTTTTACCTGTTTAGTTATCCCCATATCATGTCGAGCCAAAGTGTTTCATCTAGTGTGGTTGATCCTTCAATCCTATCAACAATAAATGCATGAGGCACCCTAGTTATCTCCTCCTTTCCATCCCTTAGTGTCATTGGACCTACACCATATTTTCCCATTTTATCAAGTTTCTCCATTTGGGGGATGTCGGGCATGAATTCCTTTCCTTATATGAGTATACCTAGCATTAGCACACCCACCCCATATTTAGTGATGCCCACATTTGGTAACTACAAGGTGAACACCTTCTTGTAGAGGTTTTTACGGAGGTTTTCAGTGTAACAAAATCTGGTAAAAATTTCAAAAAAACCTCCAATACAACCTTCTCTATTGGCTACAGAGGTTTTAGAGGATGTTCTATATAACTAAAACAAATTGGGCGGATAGAGGTTGTAGAGGACGTTTTTGTTTTTACGAACCAGTGCATTATTGAAAGACACACACCAGTATGTTCATATAAAAAAAGGCACCAGTACAATAATATAATAAAAATGCCCTGTACCTAAATATAATAAAAAAAATCCATGGTGGATTTATAAAAAATGCATAGAGATTCCCTTTTTTTGTCATATGCACAACATTGATGCTCTTATAATTTCTACGCATCGGTTCCACATGCTTCTCTTATGACACACTAATGCAATTTAGTATTTGTACACCTTGATGCGATCAGGTTACAGATAAAACCAATGCACTTTAGGATTAGTATGTTCTTGTGCAGTTAAGTTATAGTTATCCCTAATGCAATAATGTTATTTTGAGTCCTAGTGCATTTTAATATAGAATGTGTCCCGATGCTTTTATAATTAGTATGTACCGATATGCCGGAAACATTATTTTTAGTATGCACCAGTGTGTATAATATAGTAAAGGAAACAGTGCATAAATAATAGCTAGATATATGGTGCGTATAATAAACATATCACACAACTACAATAAAAAATTTAGTGCACCGATTAATATTTCAAGCATTATCACCATACAATTTTGAAACGATAAATATTATTGTACATTATATCGTTTACAAAATGGTGCATTTTCTCAATACTACGTGTTGACGTGTTATTATAATTAATATGTACCAATGTGTATGAATACTCAAAGAACACCAATGTCTATATTATGGATCTACTGAGTTCAAAATAATATAATGAAATGATATGTATATAATTTAATTCATTGTTCTTTTACAAATTTTCAATTAATTATTTCAAAATCAAATATTTTTTTATGATAATATTGTATATATTTATGTTATTACATTAATAAGTTATCCAACCAATTAAGCCTATGTTATTTGTATCAATGTAAATAATCCACATATTATTTATTTAGGAAAAAAACATCTTACAACATTCGACAATGTAATGAAATAAGAAACCCATTTTATTATATCTAAATAAGAGACCCATTGTCATACAAAAAGGCACGACATACTAGTCTAGTACAATAATCAAATTGCAACCAATTTGTAATTGTTACACTTATTGGTCACATATCCTTATGAAATTCGGACAATATGTCGATTATGTTAGCACTCTGTAATTTGCCCAAGGCTGTGATGGAAGTCACAGAGGAAACATCAAAACCACTTCCAGTCTTGGATCTAGCCCTCCAAGACTCGGAGAGGGATCTCTCTGTGTGATATGGATTTGTTTGAATAGATATTAGGCTAGTTAATGGGTTCAGAGTTTGGATTTTTTAATTGGTTTGGTTGGAGCAGGAGGAAAGGGCCATTGGGAAATGGAGTCACAATCTGATATTTAGTCAAAAACAAATCCTACAGACAAATTTACAGGGCAAGGTAGGCAAATTATTGGATCTGATTAAATTAAATGAAATGAAATAGGAGGAAAAAGAAATGACCAATTTAGCAACAAAGTAATGAAGAATTCTGCCACTGAATATCAGAGGAAAACATTAATATTATCCGCAGCCAGAAACAGAGTGTATCTTTCAACAAATTATGCTCATAAACTTCTGTCAGATAATAAGGAAAGAAAACATATGGAAACAGAGAAAACAATTTACAGGAGGAGCACTTCACCAATATATTTGACATAGGAATCATGTAACCACTGCGACTGTATTATTGAATTGATGAAAAATACAGATGGCTCTGTGAGCTCTGATACAAGATTTAAATCATGGTCCCCTGAATCATCTACACATTTGATTCAATATAATATATAAAAAATACTCTCCTCAGGTTCCCGAGGTCAAATTCAACCACCTCAGACAAAAATAGCAAGAAATCCCCAAAAATCTAGAACTGTCCGCCATGAAAGGTGGGACTAATTTCTGCAAAAAAGGGGTCCGAACAAACATCTGTTTCTCTTCAACGCTGACACTTGGGAAAAAAATGAAGGATTTTATTTTATATGGGCATATTCTGGAAAGAAACCTCCTTCAGTTTCACCAAATTCGCCTCCAGCTTGCCGTAACAGCTCCCGCAAAAGCAGGACTGTAACAGAAAAATGAAAAAATGGAAAAAAGGGCCTCGAAGATGGCTTCGATTCTCCCTTCTCATGGCACCTGTACAACAAATGAGAGAGGTTTTTGTTCTTCATTCTGTTATGGAGAAAACCCTCTCTCGGTTTCTTAAAATTCACTTTCGTTCGCCCGAAATCAGCTTCGGAAGATGACATGCTGAACAAGTAAAAATGGGTGAAATTTGGGAAAAGCAGTTTTTTTTGGGATAGGTGGTATTCTGGACCCCCCCTGAGGTGGTAAGTGGTTTTAGGGGGGGGGATGCTGGCCTGTGGATATGACAAGTGTCCAGGGGGTGGTAATGGAATACAACCATTTCAGACACCCCCCTCTCGTTAAACTTCAGATGGCGAGGGGGGGTCCGGAAAATTTCATATCTGTTGATTTATTTTAATGGGATATGATGTATATGTGAGGTTTGGGTGGGTAGACTTAGGGTAGTGTTAGTTTTTATGTTTTTTAATTTTTGTTTCATTTTCTTTTTAATTTTCGGTTTGTTTTATTTGTTTTTATATGTTTTTTGTATTTTATATTTTTAATTTTTATATTTAATGTTTTATTATGTGTTTGTTTATGTGTTTTTTTTATTTTATTTAATTGTTTTATGTTTTATTTAATATTTCATTTTTTATTCTTTTTAATTTATATTTGTTTTATTATATTATGTATTTTAACTTGTTTTGTTTTATTATTTGTTTTTAATGTATATGTTTTATTTAATGTCTAATTAATAAACACTAACCTAATTGCTAATGTAACCACTAACTTAATTATTAATTAATTAATTAATAATTAGTCTAACATATTTTAATTAAACTAGCTATACTAATTTTATTACTAACGTTATTAATCTATTGTTTATTGTTTGTTTTAGCATAAGTTTGTTTATGCGTGGATGAGCACCGGGTGAGGCGTACTCAACGGGATAAAAGGACAAGGGAGTGAGGGTGCAACGTGGATGAAAGATGCAGCAGGGTGATGGAGGATCGAGCGAAATGAATGGAGGGGAGAAACGGGATCAACCGAGTCAGACTTCGTCATCACAAGAGAAAGCCAAATCAACAGTCGAAGAATCGAGTTACCTATGATTATAGGTCCCCAACAGATTACATTAAACAAAATCCATGATTTTCAGAGAAAAATATTCCAAAACATACAACTTGGAGTAACATTCAATTATATTGATTTCCAGCATTAGTGGAATTGTTGGCATTTTTCAATCTTCGTGCATGCCTAATTTCTTCATCATTTGTAGGTGATATTGTACTTTGGTTTTTAACATAATTTTTTTATCTAGGTGGATATCGGTGGCCACCCACCTATTCCAACTGGCTCAAAATGTTTGTTTGCAACTTACTATTTTTAGTAGTTTTTCAGTTCCTAAACTTCCAGGACTATTTTGAGGGCCTAAATGTCATTTTTTCGCAATCAGTCACCTCAATAATAGCCAAGGGCTCTGGTTGAGCCCCAAAAATGAAGCTAATCATCAATACCTTTGCACCGAGCTATTGTGTGCCCCAAACATATATTGTATGCCCCAAACATATATTGTATGCCAAAGTTATGCCCTGAAAATCCAACAGCTTTGTGGACCCCTTTCTGGGTAGTTTGGTGTATCAACTTCTCGTGAGCGTAACTTTGGCATACGATCTTCGTTTGGGGTGCACGATAGCTCGTTGGAAAGGTATCTACGAGGAGCTTCATTTATGTGGCTCAATTATAGTCTTGGGTTTTAATTGAGGTTCATGATCATGAAAAGTGTAGGTTAGGCCCTCAAAATGGTCTTGGAAGTTTAGGAACCGAAAAACTGCTAAAAATAGTAAGTTTCCATGTAACGTACTCAACCACCCCTAGGCCGGGTTACACCAATTCAAGCCCACTTCTGGACTTCTTTTGAATTCTGATCTAAATTTTAATTAATAAAGATGCATGAATTATTCACATGCATAGATCAAGATTCATGCTACAACATAAAAGAAATGAACCATATGTTGTACACAACAATAGCTAGAAAGCATGAATACTATGGATATGAAATGCATAAATAAATAAATACACTGTGGAATAAATACACAAGTAAATAAAACCATAATAGAGATTAATTATCTTTAATGAAACAAAACACCAACTGGCTATAGACCAAGGATGTTCCACCCAACTGTAGACATTGTTGTTCCAAATCTCAAC
Organism: Picea sitchensis; assembly: GCA_010110895.2. Classification (NCBI taxonomy): domain Eukaryota; kingdom Viridiplantae; phylum Streptophyta; class Pinopsida; order Pinales; family Pinaceae; genus Picea; species Picea sitchensis. The sequence goes on from SNQJ01S0103592.1 coordinate 20,159, forward strand.
AACAATATCACCCCCGAGCCAGGGATATAAATTCACAAGGATGGTTCTAGAGTGTCACTTGACTTCCCAAATGAGCCAACACTCAATCTCTCACATGATTTTCTTCACCCACACAATCCAAAATACACCAGCTCTCTTCTACCCATCCTGCACAACCCAAGAGAATGGACCCCCTTCTCTGCCATGTAGTCCCTCAGGTTTTCCATATCCTTCCAGGGCTCTAGTGTAGTTGGTCTAGAATCTCCATGCTTGGACTCTTAGGATTCTCATATGTGAGAAAAATTGAACACGTGCCAAATCATATTAGACATGCAAGCCTTAATTCATGGCTGGAATACACCAATAGTCTTTACAACCAATAAAACCATAACTCCTCTTCAACAATTCGTTTTCCATGCCCAAGACAAACATGAATGAGGAAAGAAAAGTGGGTGAAAGAGTGAATGGAGAGAGAACAGGGTGAAAGGTGTGAACAATAAACAATGAACAATGAACAATGAATGAGTGAATGAGTGAAGAAGAAGCAACTCCCACAATAGACCAAAGATGGGTTTATGTAATTCTTGGAATTAAGGAACCACTTGGCCTCCCCCCCAAGAATCTCATGTAACTGTTATTCTCCATTAAAACAAAAATGGGTAAATAAAATATAAAATAAATACTTAGCCCCTCAAGCCCCCTCTCTTGTGGAATCATAGCCCCCTGTAACTGTCACCCTTGTCTATCTAGAAGCTAGTGATGTATTTATTACTAATAATGATCAAACATTACATTTACTAGGCACGCTCACCTCTTTCAATTGTTTGGGCACTTTGTCCTTTCATGGATTAAAAAAATAAATTATTTAATATGGGGCTCAAAACCCGGGGTGTTACATCCCCTCTCCCTTATTTTTTGCATTGTCCTCGGTGCATATACAAAATAGAAACAAAATTTCAAAATTTATTCAAAAGATTGAGGGTACTATGCCTGCATGGCATCTTCATGCTCTCAAGTAGCATCTTCAGGACCGTAGCAGGTCCACTGGAATTTTACCATCTCTATAACTTGATTCCAGAGCATTTTGAATTTTCTGTCCAATATTTAGATTGGATGGACCCGAATGTCTCCCTCTATCTCTATATGAATCAGATGCCAATTAATAACATGTTTAGGATCATGTACATATTTGTTTTTAGCAAAGATATATGAAATAGATTATGCACATTCATGGAAGAAGGAAATGCAAGCATGTATGAAACTGACCCTATTCTGTCCAATATCTCAAATGGACCACATAATCTGGCTTCTAGATTTGTACAACTACCCAACTTCAAAGATCTATTATTGGGCTTCACCTTTAAAAGAACATGCTCCCCCACTTTAAATTCTCTAGCTGTTATATTCTTATTTTCATAAATTTTCTGCTATCTTGAGCTACCTTTAAATTCTGCTTAATTCTAACCATCCAGTCTTCCATATCCTTGACCAATTTTGGCCCAAGTACCACTCTATCTATTGGGTTGTCGCAAATCACTGGAGTATTGCATTTTTTACCATACAACACTTTAAATTGGCTCATTTTCAACGAATCTCGATACCCATTATTATAGGAAAACTCAACCAAGTGTAAGTAATCTTCCCACTTAGATGTCTTATCCATCACATACATTCTCAACATGTCTTCAATTACCTAGTTGACTCTCTCTATCTTCCCATCTGATTGTGGATGGTATGTTGTGCTAAAGTTCAGATTTGTACCAAATCCTTTAAACAATCCCCTCCAAAAATTTGAAGTAAACTTTGTATCTATGTCTGAGACAATTGTCTTAGGTATCCTTTGCAACCTAGCAATCTCCCTCATGTAAATTTATGCAATATTAACTATTGTATGAGTCATTTTTATAGGAACAAAATGAGCATCCTTTGACTATTTATCAACCACGACCATGATTGAATCATGTTGTCTTGTTGTCTTGGGAAATTTAGTTATAAAATCAATCGTTACCACTTATCACTTCTTCTCTATAATTGGTAATGGATGTAGCAAACCCGTTGGGTGCCTATTCTCAACCTTCACTCTCTGACATTCCATACATCTAGCAATGTAATCAACAAAATCTTTTTTCATTCCTAGCCAAAATAATTGGCTTCTTACTATTGCAATTGTTTTCTGGTAACCGGGATGTCTGACATATGGAACATTATGCATTTCCTTTAATACCAAATTCCTAAGTTCTCTGGAACTAAGAACATAAATTCTATTATGCATAAGTAATCCATCTTCCCTCATCTCACATTCTTTAATTTTCTGTTGTACCTTTTCTTGCTATAAGTTTTCTTTTACTTGTAGCTAATGTTGATCCGTAATGACAACATCTAAAATTACGCTCTTTAAATCTGATGGATGCATACTAACAACTGTACCATGCATGACATGTACTCTTCTACTAAGTACATCAACAAATTTATTTTATTTTCCTTTAATTTGCTTCATGTCAAAATCATATTCACTTAAAAATTCCAGCCATCTCATTTGCCTGGCATTCAAAGTTGGTTGTTCAAAAAGATATTTCAGAGCATTGTGGTCTGTTCTAAATTCAAATCTCTTCCCCATGAAATGATTCATCCACATATTCAATGCATGAACAATGTAAGTAAGTTCCAAGTCATTTGTGGCATAGTTCCTCTAATGTTCTTTAATCTTTCTGAACCCATAACCAATGACATGTCCATTTTGAGTGAGGAATCCACCAAGTCCTTCCTTGCATGCATCTGTACATACCACAAAAATTTCATTTGGGTCAGAAATCTTTAAAACAACAGAACTAGTAAGTAATTATTTCAACAAATTAAAGTTCTCTTCACACTCAGATGTCCATTCAAATTTAATTCCCTTATTTTGCAAAGAAGTTATGGGATGAGAAATCTTGGAGAACCCTGCTATAAATATTATCTAGTAACCAGCTAACCCCATAAAAGATCTAATGACTTCAACATTCCTGGTTGTTGGCCATCCTCTAATGACTTTAATATTCTTTGGATCCATTGCTATACCTTGTTCTGAAATAATATTTCCCAAGTAATGGATCTGTTCTTGTTAAAAAAAAGACTTACTAAGATTGGCATACAATTGATGTTCACTCAACACTTGCAATACCAATATTAGTTGATGTTCATGCTCTTCCTCTGAATTAGAATAGACAAGTATTTCGTCCAGGATTAGTATGACAAACTTATCCAAGTAATTTCTAAAAATTCCATTCATTAAGCACATAAAGATAGCTGGTGCATTGGACAATCCAAATGGCACCACTACAAATTCATAATTCCCATACCTGGTTCTAAAGGTTGTCTTATTCCTTGATTCTTACCTGATGGTATCCCGATCTCAAGTCTATCTTTGAAAATATATTTTCCCCTCTTAGTTGATCAAAGAGGTCATCGATTTTGGGTAGAGGGTACTTGTTCTTTACAATGGATTTATTCAGTTGTCAAAAGTCAATACACAACCTCAAAGTTCCATCCTTATTTTTTACAAAAGGTACTGGTGCTCCCCAAGGTGAAACACTTGGATGTATGTACCCTTTCTTCAACAATTCTTCCAACTACATTTGTAATTATTTTAATTCTAGTGTACTCATTATGTAAGGTGTTTTTGATACTGGGGCATCTCCTGACACTAAATCAATAGAGAAATTTATCTCCCTCTTTGGTGGAAACCCTGATATTTCTTGGAATAAATATTCAAATTCTTGTAGTAGTGAAAATTCTTCAAGGCTTGGCCCTTTGTGTTTTCTAGCTCCTTGTTGGCAGCTAACAACTCTTGTCAAATTTTATCATAATAAAATGTCACCACCAAGGGATAAACTTTTTTTTGTAGCTGCCTCCTCCTTATACTTACAAACATTTCTGTCTTTTGGTTTTGAGGAGATTCATTGGCCTAAATGAGTATGCGAGTTTTTTGTTTTAATCTATCATTTGTTTTTTTCAATTTCATGATTGAAAGCATGAAATTAGAACAAAATTTTGTCTTGAGTGATCATCATACACTGTGTGATTTCTTTGTTTCTTTTATGGGATTATGACAAAAGGGCGTCTATATTTTTATAAAATTAAAAGCTTGTAAAACTATGTTTTTCATTCATTGGTCCATTATCATAACATTTGATTCATACAATTTGGGAGATATGACTGAGTCAATTTTATTTTTGATTATGTGATTTTTACATTTGATATATGTTTAATTGCGCAAAACCTCGGGTTAAAATATGGAATATGCATTTTTCTCTTACCATTCATATCACAATCCTATCACCTTGGTACATGACTGATGTACTTACAATTCCACATCATCCTTGTCAGTGTTTCATGGAAACCTGCACATGAGATCTAGATAAAGCAAGTACAAACAAAGATTATCAAGAAAGGAAGAGAGATTCAATATGGAATAATGAGAAAATATATTCACACTACTCCAATGAGCTAATGATTGATACATAGATCATGATCAATATGATACAATGATTGAGTGGAATACACTCATATATAGGGAAAATCATTCCATAATTAGAAAAGGAATCAAACAATTAGATTCCCTTAGGAATGCATGCA
>SNQJ01S0103592.1:24761-35114 GCA_010110895.2 Picea sitchensis
CTCAAGACACCAGAAGAGATGTTCACCGGAAATAAGATAGAGGTAAGCCATCTCAAAAATATTTGGCTGTCCAATGTTTATCCATATACCGAAAGAGAAAATAAACAAGATGGAACCCTCTGGAAAGAAGGGAATATTTGTGGGATACGGTGAGGTATCCAAGGCCTTCAGAATCTACATACCTGGTCACCGCCATATTGAGATCAGCAGGGAAGTGACCTTTGATGAAGAAGATGCACTTAAGAAATCGACAAGATGTCAACTTGAAGAGGTACATGAAGAGGAACCTGTAAATCCCAGGACGACAGAATCCATGAAGGAAGTTCCCAAAACTGCAGAACCTGTAAGGGAAGTCATAGCTTCCCCTGATGAGGAGACTCCTGAAGATCGTGATATAATAGAAGTCCAAGAACCTCCTCAAATGACCTTCTCCCATAAAAGAAATCCTGCTTGGGCAAGAGAGCTTATTCAATATGGAGAGAAGTATGGTGTTCCAGAAGGAACCACAAGACAGGTGAAGTGTAATCCATGAGAAGGAAGTTCCCAAACTCCCAGAGCTGCAGAAGGGAAGTCATAGCTTCCCCTCGATGAGGAGACTCAAGATCGTGATATAATAGAAGTCCAAGAACCTTCAAATGACCTTCTCCATAAAAGAAATCCTTCTTTGGAAAGAGAGCTTATTCAATATGGAGAGAAGCATGGTGTTCCATGAACCACAAGACAGTGAAGAGACCAAAGCCATTCTCCGCTAATGGCCTTGATGTGAAATCTACTTGATGAGGAACCCACATGTTTTGAATAGGCCATTCTAGAAGAAGGAATGGGAAGATGCCAGCGACGTAGGAATACCAATCCATAATAAAGAATGATGTATGGGAAATTGTTCTAATTCAAAAAAGCAAGGATGCGGTGGTATCATCAAAATGGCTCTTCAAGATAAAACATGTCACGATGGAAGTATTGAGGAAATATAAAGCAAGATTTGTCGCCATGGCTTTTCCTAAAAGGAAGGAATTGACTATGAAGAGACATTCACTCCTCGTGACCGTGATACACTTTGATCAACCATTATAGCTCTGGCTTCAAGATGAAATGGAATCGCGACTAGATGGATGTGAAGACAACTTTCCGAATGGTGTGTTAATATCGAAGAGGAAGTGTATATAGAGAAACCCCTAAGATTTGAGGTTGAAGACAAGAAGTCTCATGTCACCGACATGAAAGCCTTATATTTGATCGAAGATAAGCTCCCGTGAGTTTGGTATGGCCGTATAGGTAGTTTCTTGATGAGCTTAGGCCTTACCAAGAGTAAAGAAGACTCAAATCTCTAATACTCTTCAAAATTATGGATACGAACCGGGCATTATTACCATCGATGTGGATGATTTATTCTTAATCGGAGAAGAAAAGATCATCAACAATGTAAATAGAGACTTGCCGCAGAATTTGAAATGAAAGACCTTGGCCTAATGCATTACTTCTTAGGTCTTGAGGGGTATGGCAGAGTCTAGAAAGGACCTTCCTTAATCATACATGGTCGAATCTTAAAGAGATCTCGGCTAGAATGCAAGTCCATGAATACTCCCATGGAAGAAAAAACTGAAGCTGCTGGTCGATAATTCATCATATTTGATAGATTCCACTGCGATGTGATAGATTATTGGAACATGTACCGACTTAACACCGACTGCATTATCTATTTTGGTAAAGCAGCCACCTGAGTCGGGCTCGGTAGAGCCCGTATCGCAGTTCATCTAGTATCGCAGAAAACATGTGATGAGGTACCTTAAAGGCACAATGATTATGGTCTCAAATTTATGATGGAGATCAGACTTCACACCGAAAGTGGGATATAATCGATGCGCATTGGGAAGGAAGCGTTGTCGATGTTAAAAAGCACTTCCGCATGCTATTTCAGTTTGAGATCAGCCATGACTTCATGGAAAAGAAGGAAGTAGTCCAGTAAGTAGTCCAGTATTTCTCTCAACATGGTATAAGCGGAGTACATTGCAACATGGTTTTCCATTTGTGATGCCATATGGATTTGGAAGTTGTCGACAGGTCCATTTGATTTGGAGATGAGAGCAACCGCGGATTCTATGTGATAATCAAAGTCAGATTCAAATGATAGAGAATCATGTGTCCCACGACAGGTCAAAACACATAGATATGCTAATACTTCATCCGTGACATGGTACGAGAGGAGCCTTGAAGCTCCAAAACATTAGCACGGATGAACAGTTGTCGATGTGTGATTCAAGCCTCTATCTCGTAAAGCTCTGAACACCCTCGGAGATAAGCTTGGTATTGTTCCGAAGGACCCTCCCTAAAATGGGGAGTAGATGTGATCCTTGCTTCTAACCCTCGTTGTTAGACTTAAAGCAAGATGAGTCATGCTTCCCACCTAGTTGTTAGACATAAATAAATATGATTCATGCTTCTGACCTCGCTATTAGATGTAAAGCATGACACCATGTGATCCTGCCCGTGACCTCACTGCTAGATGTAAAGCAAGATGAGTCATGCTTCGACCTAGTTGTTAGGATCGAAGCATGACATCGCGGTGATCCTTGCTTCCCGACCATTGCTAGACATTACAAGATTTAGAGTCATCTCTTCCTGACCTAGTTGTTAGACTTAAAGAATGATGCCATGTGATCCTTACCGACCTCAAGGTTAGATGTAAAGCAAGATGAGTTATGCTTCGACCCAGTTGTTAGACATAAAAGCATGTAACCGGGCTAATCCCTTTGCTCGACCTAGTTGTTAGATCGTAAGATGACTCGCTCTCAATTCTCACAGCCAGGACGTAGTTTAGATATGTTGATGTGTTCCTTGATTCTCACCTCGTTGTTAGATCGTAGAATCAAGATGAGTCATGCTTCTAACCTATTGTTAGATGTAAAGCATGATGTTGTGGATTCCTCGTCAATCTAGCTTGTTAGACGAAAGCTGCAAGATGAGTTCTGCTTCCGACCTAGTTGTTAGATCGAAAGCAAGATGTTACCTATTAATCGAATCCACCATGTTAACCACCGTGACATTGAGCTAGTGTAGTAATCATGATGCCAACCAAGTCAGTGATGAGGTATCATTTTTATAATAATACATATTGATACAGATGATGATAGCATTCCTTCAAGAATGATGATGTTAGTTGATGAAGAAAACTTTCGAAGGACTTGTCAATGTGCTAGACAATGTTTCAAGATGATATTGACGATATTTTCCTCCGTGACATTGATGATGCGTGACCTCTCTCACCTAAGCCGATGAAGAATACCCTTCTTGTTAAGGGGAGTGTTGAAATGATGTATCATGGCGAGCATTCTTATTATTACTGGATTAAATCCTACTATGCATTAATCATGTCATTATTATTATTATTATTATTGTCAATCGTGATTAATCCCCATTGTGATTAATCATGCTCTAATTGTATATGACCAAATCCCCCTTGAGGATTGGTTATCGACAATTAAAGGGGTAGAATACAGTCGGCCCCATCGCCATTATGGAAGACCTAGAATTAATTAAAGGTGGGCTTCATCACCCAGAGTGAGAGGCTGGCCCCGCCACTTGTGACCTTCACACGCTGCCCTTTGTATAAATAAGAGGCTAGTGCCTCACTTCAAACACACAACTCACTTGCTCATTCTCTCATGAGGCAAGCTACAATTACTGGAGAGGAGAAGAAGAGTGGCTATCTCTTGGGGGAGGACCTCATCTCAGGATTGGGTTTGCCATCTCGAACATTGTATAAGCTATTTATGATATGTTCTTTGTTGGTTTGCTGGGTTTTCTTCCCCTAGAGGGTTTCCCAGGATAAATGTTGTGTCTCTTGTGAATGTGTATTTCTCAGTGATCTTGTTCTTATGATGCTCTTATCTATTGAAATGAAAAGAACTATAATAATGGCATAAACATTAACAAGAATGAAGAATGGTCAAATGAGGCTTGTTTGGAAGGTTGAGAATAGGGGCCATTGGTGCACAATTGAGAATAATGGTAGTGCACATGGAAATTAGGTTCTACAAGAACTCAAGGATAGTCATTTATAAAAACAAAATTAATTAATTAATTCAATATGAAATAGATATGCATTGGAGTGCATGATAGAATTGATGCATGATGCATACAATAAATATACAATGCATGTGCAAGAAATAGGCATGAAATATCAAATTATCGGTGCATATTGATGTGCATTGTGCATGTGTACATGCCTGAACATGCTAGTGGCATGCTTGTAGACTGAATGTAGTCTCTAAATTATGTGTAAAATAATAATGTCGTGATATTTGAATAAGATTAATGATGGATTGCGTATCTAGGAAAAAATGTCATAGCATGGTTGAGAATGATGTTGATGATGATGTTCCATATGAAAGCCATAGATATGAAGATAAAGGAGGATGGTAAGAGTATTGACCAAGAGAATTGGTTAAGGGGGATGACAAGCTTCTACAAAATACCAACTAATTAGGTAGCATTAAGTAAATTGATAACAACCATGTAGGTATGCATTTAAGGTTGATTTTGATGCATAAATGAATAAGGGAGTTGAGATAAGAATTCCCTTAATTAAATTCTCATTATTTTAATTGACGTAAATGAAGGAATCCTCCTGTATGCAAATATTAATTGCCACTTGAATGCATTTATGAGAAATTTAATTTGATATTGTGTTATGTTGGTTATGAGATCATAACCAAGTCAATATAGGAGACATACTCTGATGCAGGAGCATCATCCATGACAAGTGAGCCAACGTGGAAGCGGAAGACAGCTGGAAGATGTCCAACACAAGTTTTGAATTTTCCCTTGAAGTTGATGCGCAAAATATAAATGAGACCATTTAATGAGGCGCCTTGATATAATGTAATCAGACCTTGAGTGCCCCGCTCTCATCTGAAAGTAGATAGAGGCATTTATAGTAGTAAATGTAAGTAGGTAGAATTGAATATTAGATTAGACAGTTTTAGAAGAAAGAGGGAGAACGGATATAGACACCCTCATTGTGCATTGTAAGATAATTCAGAAAGAGTTAGAAGAATCCAGAGCATAGGAGAGAAGAAGAGAACTGTAGAAGAACACCCTTGTACAGATCTTGAATTAATAGAAGAATTTGATTCAGACTCATGGTTGTCGTGTTATTCTCTGTGTGTGTGTGTGTTGAATGCTATGCTCATGAGTATTTACTTCCTGTCATGCATTTTCTATTATGCTATGTATATGATTTCATGTGTTGAGATTGAAGTCTGAGAGAAGGTAGAAGGAATGAGTTTCAATTGTTTCTCTATCTGAGCAAGGATTCCTGCAAGGAGTGCAGTTGAAGTCGTCCGCAAGGAGTGCGTTGACAGAAGACTCAGATAGTTTAACTATTGTACCCAGGAGTGAAATTGGGTTATACAAGCCATGCAAGGAGTGCGCAAGCTAAGGAGAGTCTCAGTCAAGAATCTGAGCGAAGTATTGAAGTATTGTTGCTGCAGGCGTGTGCAAAGTCAAAAGAAATCAACACTTAGAGGTGCTTGAGAACTGCCGCAAGGAGTGCACGCAAGGACTCTCTTTGAGGATTGAAAGAGTGAGAAATCTCAGGAGGGATAAGGCTTCCAAGTTCTCTGAAGAGAAGAAAAGAGAGTCTGTACCGTGGAGTGTTTGAACAAGCGCTGCAAAGTTACGCGCAGGAGGACCAGCCTTCATAAATAAATACTGGATTCACTCGTAGAAGATATCCCAGAGGAAGATAGACGATTAGGATTTTGTGGAGGATATTTGGTAAACTCCTGTCAGCCGTTGGACTTACCAAAGAAGCAAGGAGGTTACGGTCGCATTTGGATTTCAAGCTCCAGGAGTCGTGAGCCGTTGGATCTTGGATCAGTTACCCGTCATTCGTCGGATCTGACAGGATTTGCACGAGGGTTACCATTGGGATTCAAAGGATCGGTAGTCCAGTGGTCGAGTGTTTTTCGACATTTGAAACCTCGAAACCCCAGGAATATCGGGATCATCCATTTGTGGGATGTGTGGCGGAGATCGAAGGCATCGAGATATACGACATCGGGGAATCAGAGTTCCTAAGGACAGGAAACTTGGAACATTACAAGTCCCGAAATCCCGGAGAAATCGGGACCGTTCATCAGAGAGGACACGTGGAAGAAATCAGCGTCATCGGAGAAGTCCTGACAAGGAGTCACCCATCGGTGGTTGGGGCCATAGGGATATCGGGGATCCTAGTGACAAAGTGTTTATGCACTTTGGTTTTGCTAACCGCAAAATCTCGACGAGGAGGAAGGTGTCGTAGTGGAAGCCAGTTGTCATCCTGACGGAGAATCGATGTTCGAGGAATCGGTGATCCCACGGGTAAGTGTTTTGCAGCATTGGAAACCCCGTAGCCCCGACAGGGATAAGACCGTGGTCACAGGTTAACGGTCATATGGCCCAAGGCCTATAGCTAGGAGGGCTAATGTGAGATAGGCGCGTCGAGATTCGAGAAATTGCGAGTCCTGAGGGCATGGGTATTTCGACATTGGAATACTCGAAACCCCAATGGGAGTTATAGCTACGGTCATATAAGGAGAGGTCATGTGGATCAAGCGCTTATCCTAGAGGGATAATGGAGGTTGGAAGCGCATCGAGATTTTTGAAGTCCAAAACCCCGACGGAACAGGTATAAGGCTGAGGTCTTATAGAGAGTGGTCACGTGGACTGAAGGCTTAGCCAAGTGAGGCTAAGGAAACAAAGGAGCGCATCGTAGATCGGGGATCGGTGATCCAAGTTTCCAGAACATCACTGGTGTCAAGACCCCAATAACAGGAACCCCGATCACAAAGAAAAGAGTCCAGCGTTGATTTCCCGATTGTTAAGGGGAGGTCAGTTGGAGAGTCGCTGTGGGTGTGGAAAATTATCGATAGGGAATTAGAAGAGATTTTCAGTTCTTCGGGCCAAGGAAGAAGAAAAGGTCCTGTGAACGGATGTGCCTGGTTGGCGTGCCTGCGTCAACTGGTATTAGAGCTTAGAAAAGATTATTTTCTTTCTGTAGCAGAGAAAAAGGAGAATTCACCATGCCACCAAGGAGAAGGGGTAGACAATCACCCGACCCAGAAGAGGAAAGGGAAATGTCCAGAGAAAGAGGTAGGCAAGTACAGAATCCAGACGTGGAGAGAGAAATGCGAAATCTTCGTGCCAGAATGGAGTACATGGAGATAAGAGAAAGGCACAAAGCTGATGTAAGAGATATCAGTGAGTCTGAAAGTGAAGATGATGCTAGACATGGAGGAGAAGAAATCCCCACAGAAGATGCAGGAAGTGAACGCTTACTTAAAGTTGTTGCAAGAATGAGTACAAAGGTAAAAATGGACATTCCAATTTATGAGGGAAATCTGGATGTGGAAGAGCTTCTAGACTGGATTAGAGCTCTAGACACTTACTTCGACTATGAAGATATTGAAGAGGACAAGAAGGTCAGACATTCCGTCATGATATTAAAAGGACATGCAGCCTTGTGGTGGGATGAACTATAAGCTGATAGGCATTGCCAAGTCAAACAAAAGATCAAAACCTGGGACAGGATGATTGCAAAGATGAAGGAAAAATTCATTCCGAGGGATTATCAAATTTCTCTATTCAGGAGAATGCAGAACCTGAGACAGAAGCTGATGACAGTAAAAGAGTATACTGAGGAATTTTACAGGTTGAATATTAGGGCAGGTCATCACGAAAGCAATGACCAAAAAGTGGCTAGATATATGAATGGCCTGAGATATGAGATTCGGGATGAAATGAGTATGGCAACCATCCGAATGGTGGAGGATGCTTATCAAATGGCTTTGAAAGTTTAAGAGAGGTTGAGCCGTAAGCAAGGTCAGCGAGGTCGAGGCAGGAGTCAGCCTAGAGGAAAATTAGTTTCCCAGGAGAGAAATCAGAAGCCTAGGGACGACTGGAAGAAACCTCAGACTCGTACAGAGAGAGGTGGAAATTCACAGCGAGGGCGATATGCTGAGAAAAGAGAACAACATACTGAGCAGAGAGGAGGATATGATGATAATCATAGTTTTCCTTGTACCAGAGGTAGAGGAAGAGGAAGAGGTGGAGTAATCACATGCTTCACATGTGGAAAGAATGGGCACAGGTCATTCGAGTGTCCAAAGAAAAAGAAAGAAACTAGAGAGACTCACATCGCCGAGGCACATAGGGGAGATGTTGAGGCAGAATACGCTGAAGGTGGAATATCGTTGGTGATGCGGAAAGTCCTTTTGATGCCAGAAAAGGAGATGGAGAATATAGCATAGAGGAACAGTCTTTTTAGGACTGCTTGCAAGGCCAAAGATAGAGTGTGCAAGGTCATTGTGGATAGTGGAAGCACATATAATCTCGTTTCAACCGAGATGGTAGAGAAGCTGGAGCTGGAGACGACTGATCACCTGAGTCCATACAAAGTTTCATGGCTACAGAAGGGACATCAGGTAAATGTCACTAAACAATGCTTAGTTGACCAAGGATGATTTTAAGGATGGAAATTTATTTTTAAATGTAGAAACCTTGGCAAATCTTACTAATCCTTCATATGCCAACTATAAATGTTTGGCGATATTTTGTAAAAATATTCAAATTTTTAAGGATTTATATAGTTTTTATAAAATTTTGGCGATTTTTAAGGTAAAATAATTTTATCCTATAGAATTTGGGCAAATCATTTTTAAAATAGCGAATATCATTTTTGGAAAAACCATGGAAAATTAGCCCATGAGCGAATTTTAGCCCCTAAAATCATCCATGTAGTTGACATCAAGATAGGAGGATATAATGATAAAATTTTATGTGATGTTATTCCTATGGATGTTTGTCATCTATTGCTGGGTAGACCATGGCAATATGATAGAAATGTGATTCATGATGGGAGGATGAACACATATACTTTAGAGAAGAATGGGAGAACCCATATGTTGCATCCAATTGAGGATAAAGAGGTGAAGCCGGAAGTAAGAAACACAGTACTTCTCATGAGTGGGAAGGAACTTCTTACCGAAGTTAAGAAGAAGGAGGATCCACAGTTCATTCTGGTCAGAAAACCAAAGATTGTTTTGACTAGCACAAGAGTGGATGATTTGCCAGAAGAAGTTCAGGAACTGCTGGAAGAATTCGTTGATATTGTAGTGGACGAAATACCTCATTCGTTGCCACCGATGAGGAGTGTGATTCATCATATTGATCTCAGACCAGGATCCAGTTTACTGAACAAAGCCGCGTACAGGTTGACGCCACAGGAGAATGAAGAGGTCAAAAGACAAGTCCAGGATTTGTTGGAGAAAGTTTGGTCAGGGAAAGCTTGAGTCCGTGTGCTATTCCGACAGTACTTAGTCCGAAGAAAGACGGAGGTTGGAGGATGTGCACTGATTCAAGAGCCATTAACAAGATAACCATCAGGTACAGATTCCCATTACCAAGAATGGATGATCTGATGGATTGCTTAAGTGGAGCAATTTTTTTTTCAAAAATTGATTTAAAGAGTGGATATCACCAGATCCGCATGAGAGAAGGTGATGAATGGAAAACAACATTCAAGACAAATGAAGGTTTGTATGAATGGATTGTTATGCCATTTAGCTTGACAAATGCACCGAGTACCTTTATGAGATTGATGAATGAAGTCCTGAAGGATTTCATCGGAAAATTCATCATCATGTATCTGGATGACATATTGGTTTTCAGCAAAATGAAGGTTGAACATCTGAAGCATTTAGCCATTGTGATGAAGAGATTACAACAGGAGAAGCTGTTGATAAATATGAAGAAGTCCTCATTTATGAAGACAGAGCTCATTTACTTGGGTTTTGTTATTTCGGCTAATGAATTGAAGATGGATCTAGATAAGGTAGAAGTGATCAAGAATTGGCCATCACCGAGGAATGTATTCGAGGTGAGAATTTTTCATGGTTTGGCTAGTTTCTACCGGAAGTTCATCAGGAATTTCAGTGGGATTAGTGCAGCGATGATGGACACAGTGAAGAAAAGACATAAATCTTTTCACTAGATGGAAGAGGCTGAGAAGAGTTTCAATTTGTTGAAACGGAAGATTACGGAACAACCAATTCTGGTGTTGCCGGATTTTCAAAAGACAATTCAGGTAAAATGTGATGCAAGCGGGTTTGCCATAGGAGCGGTCTTGAGTCGGGAGGACAGACCGATTGCATATTTCAGCGAGAAGCTGAATGAGGCAAAAGAAAAATACTCCACATATGATAAGGAATTTTATGCCATCGTACAGGCATTGAAGAAATGGAGGCACTATTTGATTCCAAAGGAATTTGTTTTATATAGTGATAATCATGCATTACAATTTGTGACTCAACA
>SNQJ01S0103592.1:38016-48921 GCA_010110895.2 Picea sitchensis
AGGAACATACAATAAGTTAAAGATAAAGAAAATCGGACCATGCAAGGTCTTGAAGAAAATGGGAGAAAATGCTTATGAGATTGAGTTACCCGATGGGATCGGAATTTCTCCGATATTCAACATCGCGGATTTATACCCATACAAAGATGGGGAAACAAAGAATGCAAGTGATGAACAACCAGAGTTTCAGTGGCAGAAGCAAATGCCAGTTGCAGAGAAGCCACAGATGTAGCAGATACTGGATAAGAGAGTGGGTAAGAAAACCAGAAGGAACGAATATTTTGAATATTTAGTCAAGTGGAAGAGCCATCCAGTTGAAGATGCCAGTTGGGAGACTGAAGAAAAGCTTCTGAAGCATGGAAAGACTGTGAGGGAGCTCATGGACAGGAGCCCATGCAGTTTTTCAAGCGAGGGAGTATGATGCAGGAGCATCACCCACGACAAGCGAGCCAACGTGGAAGCAGAAGACAGCTGGAAGACGTCCAACGCAAGTTTTGAATTTTCGCTTGAAGTTGATGCACCAAATATAAATGAGACCATTTAATGAGGCACCTTGATATAATGTAATCAGACCTTGAGCGCCCCACTCTCGTCTGAAAGTAGATAGAGGCATTTATAGTAGTAAATGTAAGTAGGTAGAATTGAATATTAGATTAGACAGTTTTAGAAGAAAGAGGGAGAATGGATATCGACACCCTCATTGTGCATTGTAAGATAATTCAGGAAGAATTAGAAGAACACCCTTGTACAGATCTTGATTAATAGAATAATTTGATTCAGACTCATGGTTGTCATGTTATTCTCTGTGTGTGCGTGTTGAATGCTATGCTCATGAGTATTTACTTCCTGTTATGCATTTTCTATTATGCTATGTATATGATTTCATGTGCTGAGATTGAAGTCTGAGAGAAGGTAGAAGGAATGAGTTTCAATTGTTTCTCTATCTGAGAAAGGATTCCTACAAGGAGTGCAGTTGAAGTTGTCTGCAAGGAGTGTGTTGACAGAAGGCTCAAATAGTTTAACTCTTGTATCCAGGAGTGAAATTGGGTTATACGAGCCGTGCAAGGAGTGCACAGGCTAAGGAGAGTCTCAGTCGTGAATCTGAGCGAAGTATTGAAGAACTGCTACTGCAGGCGTGCGTAGAGTCAAAAGAACTCAACACTTAGAGGTGCTTGAGAACTGCCGCAAGGAGTGCGCGCAAGGACCCTCTTTGAGGATTGAAAGAGTGAGAAAGCTCAGGAGGGATAAGGCTTCCAAGTTCTCTGAAGAGAGGCAAAGAGAGTCTGTATCATGGAGTGTTTGAACAAGCGCTGCAAAGTTACGCGCAGGAGGACCAGCCTTCATAAAGAAATACTGGATTCACTCGTAGAAGATATCCCAGAGGAAGATAGACGGTTAGGATTTTGTGGAGGAGATTTGGTAAAATCCCGTTAGCCGTTGGACTTACCAAAGAAGCAAGGAGGTTACGGTCGTGTTCGGAGTTCAAGCTCCAGGAGTCATGAGCCGTTGGATCTTGGATTAGTTACTCGTCAGCCGTTGGATCTGACAGGAGTTGCACGAGGGTTACCATCGAGATTTGAAGGATCGGTAGTCCAGTGGTCGAGTGTTTTTCGACATTTGAAACCCCGAAACCCTGGGAAGATTGGGATTATCTGTTTGTGGGACGTGTGGCGGAGATCGAAGGCATCGGGATATCCGGCATCAGGGAATCGGAGTTCCTGAGGACAGGAAAGTTGGAACATTACAAGTCCCAAAATCCCGGAGAAATCGGGACCGTTCATCAAAGAGGACGCGTGGAAGAAATCGGCGTCATCAGAGAAGTCCAAACAAGGAGTCACCCATCGGTGGTTGGGGCCATCGGGATATTGGAGATCCCGGTGACAAAGTGTTTATGCACTTTGGTTTTGCGAACCGTGAAATCTCGACGAGGAGGAAGGCGCCGTAGTGGAAGCCAGTTGTCAGCCTGACGGAGAATCGGTGTTCGAGGAATCGGGGATCCCACGGGTAAGTGTTTTGCAGCATTGGAAACCCTGTAGCCCCGACGGGGATAAGACCGTGGTCACGGGTTAACGGTCATATGGCCCAAGGCCTATAACCAGGAGGGCTAATGTGAAATAGGCGCGTCGGAATTCGAGAAATCACGAGTCCCGAGGGCATGGGTATTTCAACATTGGAATACTCGAAACCCCGATGGGAGTTATAGCTACGGTCGTATAAGGAGAGGTCACGTGGATCAAGCGCTTAGCCTGGAGGGCTAACGGAGGTTGGAAGCGCATCGGGATTTTTGAAGTCCAAAACCCCGACGGAAGAGGTATAAGGCTGAGGTCTTATAGAGAGTGGTCGCGTGGACTGAAGGCTTAGCCAAGTGAGGCTAAGGCAACAAAGGAGGGCATCGGAGATCGGGGATCAGTGATCCAAGTTGCCAGAACATCACTGGTATCAATACCCCGATAACGGGAACCCCGATCACAAAGAAAAGAGGGCAGCGTTGATTTCTCGATTGTTAAGGGGAGGTCAGTTGGAGAGTCGTTGTGGGTGTGGAAAATTCCCGATAGGGAATTAGAAGAGCTTTTCAGTTCTTCGGGCCGAGGAAGAAGAAAAGGTCCTGTGAGCGGATGTGCCTGGTTGGCACGCCTGCATCAAGTGGTATCAGAGCTTAGAAAATCTTCTTTGCTTTCTGTAGCAGAGAAAAAAGAGAATTCACCATGCCACCAAGGAGAAGGGGTAGACAATCACCCGACCCAGAGGAGGAAAGGGAAATGTCTAGAGAAAGAGGTAGGCAAGTACAGAATCCAGATGTGGAGAGAGAAATGCGAAATCTTCGTGCCAGAATGGAGGACATGGAGATAAGAGAAAGGCGCAAAGCTGATGTAAGAGATATCAGTGAGTCCGAAAGTGAAGATGATGCTGGACATGGAGGAGAAGAAATCCCCGTGGAAGATGCAGTAAGTGAACCTCTTTGGAATGCAACCTCTTTGTTGACACTGAATAACACTAAGGGATGATGTTACTAGTGTTGTGTATGGGATGAAGAGGAAGGTATACAAATAATCAGGGAAGTAATTGGGGAATATTTTGGATGATGTGTTGAGGCATGGGCATTATCTTCAAACTTACATGATGTAATATATGAAAATAACATATGGTATTCCAAACGTAATGCAAGAATGCATTGTGTAGATGTGGCCATGATTGTTGGCACATTGGTTTTATTTATTGGTAAAGTTTGATTTCATTATGAAAATATTGGTGTGATGATAATGCATGTATAGTGAATGATGGTTTCATTATAGATAATATTATTAATGGTTTAATTCCATTTTCAATGTGAATAATGGATGGAAATGATTGAATTACTAGTAAATTACAATTATGAGATGTTTCATTATAGATAATATTATTAATGGTTTAATTCCATTTTCAATGTGAATAATGGATGGAAATGATTGAATTACTAGTAAATTACAATTATGAGATCATCTAATGAATTGTTGAAAATGTGCATGAGTGCTAACAATCTTGTTTGGCTACAATAAAATTAAGGAAATTGCAGGTAGATTAGTCTTGGATATGGAAATGATGTGATCCAATAAGGAATAATAATACCTACAACTGCAAAACCCAAACATAATGAGCATAAATCTCAGGCCTGGGAAATTTTATTTTCCTATACAAAACAAATTATGTTTTCCTATACAAAACAAATTCACAATTAAATGAATGATTGAAAATTTGTATGATACACTAACAATTTG
Organism: Picea sitchensis; assembly: GCA_010110895.2. NCBI lineage: Eukaryota > Viridiplantae > Streptophyta > Pinopsida > Pinales > Pinaceae > Picea > Picea sitchensis. The sequence continues at coordinate 41,772 of SNQJ01S0103592.1, forward strand.
TTTGGCTCTGCATCATAAAAATAAGAAATTTTTGAGAATGGTCTTGGATATGGTAGTAACACTCCAAGAGTCCTCCCGGTACCAATCCATAAAGCAGATAATTTTTAGGGAGAATGGTCTTGGATATGGTAGGTGTTAACACTCCAAGAGTCACTCCCAGACTGCAATCCATAAACGAATGAAATTACAACCAAAAATATTTTAGGTGTTAAAATATTTTTGTTAAAATATTTTAGGTGTTAAAATATGAAATTACAACGAATGAAATGGTCATGGATATGGTAGGTGTTAAAATATTTTGTTGTTTCAGCAATCCATAAACGAATGAAATTACAACCAAACAAGAAGAAAAATAGAACAAAAAAACATAAAAAAAAACTCAGATAAAAAAACTTATCTGAATTTTCAATAACATAAGAGCTTACATCCAATTCCCCAGGCTTACAAACTGAATAAACAATCATCTACTCTACTCTTAAAACCCTCTCGGATCTCTAACCACTGAACTAATTACTACCAAAAAACCTCTCTTAAATACAAAATCCCCCCACCTTATCATTTCATATTTTTGCTCCTAATATAATTAAACTACAACAAACATATTTGGAAAAACTCGAATTGCTGAAGATGCCAAAACTGCCACCTGGGCCTTTGGATTCCTTCGACTGCTACCTTATCTCCTAGAAAAGTTGGGTATGATTTCCACCTCTGTCTTACCACTTGTACATTTGATCCTCTTCATTTGCCTTGAAATTTGCCATATGTGCCATATCTTACCACTTGTACATTTGATCCTCTTCATTTGCCTTGAAATTTGCCATATGTGCTATATCTCATCCTTGAATTGTCGAGAGATGCTGCCAACTATTGATTATATTCAACTGATTCCCTAAAAGCATAGATACTCTGCCACATCATCTAGAGATATGCTTCCAAGTATTTATTGTTAATTTTTTGTTGACACCTGTGTTTGACTCTTCTACAGAGTAATTTTTTTCTGCAGTGTTGTGACCCTGACAAACAATCTTTTGTTGGTTTTAAGAAATTTGAATTGAAAATTTGGGAGAAAAATGCATTGTATCCTCTTCACCTCATCATGAAATATTCCCTGTTTGAAATTTTATTATTGTTTTCTGGATAACGGGAGTTCCAAAATGGAGTCATTAAACAGATTCTCTGCATAAGCTACAAATAGAATATATGCTCTTGGAGATGTAAGAGTTTCTAAACAAACATTTATCTTTGAATTTTATTTTTATATGAACAATGTAAACCAGTTGTTGTAGATTGTCACTATGCAGGTTTTAGTATCTCTTTTAATCTCTTTTAGTATCTCCATTCGTACAAGCTTGATTTCCCCTAAGTCACCATTTTTCATAAGCCTTACCTTTAATATGTTGCATGGAGCTGCTAACCAGTGTCTTGTGTTGATGAAAATTGCACTTGGCTCTCGGTCTTGGTGCTGGCTTTTGTGTATTGGCATATATTCTATATCAGATCGATGGAGAACATAGGTAAAGGCGGTGGATCAACATCCAAAAAAACTCCTCAAACAAACTCTGCGTCCTGTTGTTTGCCTTAAAAACGATACACCTTAACACCTATCAGCGTTTGGAATCCATCATTCGATGCATTCATCGTTCGATATACCCTTCGTGGAGTTTGGACAATGGGAAATCCGAACAATAGCATAACACCTGGCACCTTAAAAAAAATCAATCAGCATTGGCGCTTCTCCAACCTTTGGAAGGTATATGATAAACATGGCTTGAATCAAAACCTAGGAAAAATCCTGGTGTCCGTAGCACATGGAATTCGAACATCTGGGCGATGAGCTATCCTGTGGGTACATTCAATGTTTTACATTTGTTTAACATGCGGGAAAAACCAAAAACTCGTGCGAACTTTCACACAGATATAAGTTTTGAAAACATTGTTGTGTATTGCATTCTTAAAACCCATGGGAAATAACCCCACATCGTTGGCACAGAGATGATATATGGCTTTGAAAAATTCCGACGGTCCCATACCTTTCCGACATGTTGAGAAGATAATGGACTCTCCTTGGTGGCTTGGTTTGGCGCTTGTGCACTGTATTGGTTGTGGACTTTGGTGTATGCACTAAATTTGGTAGATAGGTTCGACTTAGGATAGACTTAGGACACTTGARAAMACACCACTTTTTGGTCAACGTAATAAATAAAAATAAATATTTTTATTTGAAAATATGGAAGTGTATAAAAACTCTAGATCTAGGAAAATTGATGAAAAATGTTATTTTTTGTAACACAGATCATAGGCCAGTGATCATAGGAATTCTGAGCAAAAAGTGATGAATAGATACTCGTTGAGACTAAATAAAAATGAATATTTTTATTTGAAAATATGGAAGTGTATGAAAACTCCAGATCTAGGAAAATTGATGAAAAATGTTATTTTTTGTAACACAGGTCATAGGCCAGTGATCATAGGAATTTTGAGCAAAAAGTGATGAATAGATACTCGTTGAGACTCAATGAGGCTTTTAAAATTCATATTTGAAGAACAAGATGTGCATGGTTTCTAGGCCAAAGCGATCAATGGGAAATTATCAAGGCTCGATGATGAATTGGGAGGCTATGACCGTAGGCAAAGGACCAAAGGAATTTGGCAAATCTAACACAAATTTTATGAAGGCGCTTAAAATTTTGATGGTGCACTTTTGAGTGCTAACATTGGCTCCAACTGGGATGGAGGCCTCCGTGTGAGGCTTCAAGAACCTAGCAGTTCTAGTGGCATTTTCCATTGGATTATGGGGTCAATTGTGCAACCAATCTCTGAAGACTGTCAAAAAATGCCACTTATTCAAGAAAACTGAAAAACTGGCTACAAACTGAAGGAAAGCAATACTTGAAAAGTGATCTTATTACCTATGCTACCCTACCTCCAACTAAATTTGCAACTGGTCAAGTAAAATCAAACTTCCACAGTAACCATTCAAGCAACTTGATTACTGAAATGATCTTGTATTTATCATTGATCATTGGATAATAACTAAGATATAATGTCAATAATATAGACTCCTTCAAGAAAAAACACTCACCCATAAGTGTTGGTAAGTTAATGAAATATGAAATTTTAAGGTGATTTGAAACATATGACTCCATCAAGGCTGCAACTAGATCCTTGAAACCAAGATTAGAAAAATATTGATCCACAAAAAACAATTGCTCATCCATAAATGTCTCTTTGCTTAAAAATTGATAACCTTCTAGTTCCCTTGTGATCATATCTTGATCATCAGTAGCAACAAATCCCTCTTCATAATATTGATCACAATATAATGGTAAAAGGGTTTAAAACATATTGATTATGATCAACTAGAAACATGTAATTATATATGCAATCATTAGCTATTGTATGCTCAACATGGTTCGAAAAATGATCATAATCTTGGCATGCATACCTATCCATAAAAAAATCTGCAAAAATTGATGAATTTGGTTCCCAATCTGAAATATACTTACATCCATGTTGTTGTTCCAAATCTGGTTCATAATCGCTTCCTTCTTGCTCAAAATCCAAAACATATTGATAGTCTTCCTTCTCATGTGCATGAAAATTTTCAAAATAAGTTGGATATCAAATTTTATAGGAAGCATGAATGTTCTCCTCAATTTCTTGAGCATCTTCAAATAAACTTCTTAAGGATTAATATTTCCTTTATCTCAGGAGAAAGACAAGGTTTGGATATTGAGCCATAACATAGAACACCATGGTAGCAGTCTTTGTAGACTGGATCTCCAAAGGCATTCTATGATAAACGCTATAGAACCTCCTATTGAAGACGAACAAATATTCTTCCTCCCCTCTCCTTAAAGCATAAAAATCAGCGAGGTACAAATCAAAAGACTTTTTCTCACCCCATTGCTTTGAAAAATCATTTCCTAACTCGATCCAAGAACAAATGGAATCAACTCTTAAACCATAGAGCATCATCTCTGAACAAATATTTGTAGAACAACCTCATAATAACATCATCATGTATAATTTCAAACCGATCAATAAAATTCTCGAAGGCCCCCAAGTGACTCTCAGTTGTAACATGATCCTCTCTAGAAAAATGAGGAAGATACTCAAGGAAATCAAGAGGATAAGGATGGAGATGATATGGCAACCTTAAAGGTTTAAACATCTTCATTCTGATTCTAGTTTGAAAAGCAGTGGGATGAACATGAGGATTAACAAGTTGATGGAAAGGCTCAATAATAACTGAAGATAATGAGATCAGAGAAGGATTTGAATTACTTTCATCATTCTCATGGTCACAAGGTTGAGTATGTTCAGGAGGGATGGATATATAAACATCATTCTTCTCAATAGGCTGAAATGAAGGTTCGGGACCAACCTCAACAACACAAGTAGGATGCAAATTTTCTTCTAGCAAGGATGGATATATAAAAGAATGTTGATGCTCATCCGAATAGAAAAATCACAATATGATCCTCTTTATATGTGAAGGGAAAAGAAAAAATGAGCTGATAAAGAATAACAAAAGTTCATGAAGAAAGCTCAGGAGTTGATACGTGGTCGTCCTGTTTCCTATGGTCATCTTTCTGTCAACAGGATCCTCCCAGTGGAGTCGCCAAGTAGATGATTACAACCAATTTTCCATATCCCTCTCTTGTCTACCATCAATAGTTGGATCTATATCATTATCCCAGGGAAGCTAGCTTCACACTTCATTCCCCAGCAACAACGCCATTTATGTTAACACTCCAAGAGTCACTCCCAGACTAGAAATGGGAGTAAGCTTGGTAACATAGAATTTGTTTTGAATAAGTTAAAAATCAGGGATCAACAATATAGATTAAGAAAAATACAACAAAGGTCATTGTAGATCAGTGATGGACCATTGGGAAATGGAGTCATAGACAATTTTTTCCTTGAAGGAATTTAAGGTACCTATCAGACAAAAGATCTATTTGATGATAAAGGGAAGAATATAAGAATGACATAAAGATGAACATTCTCCAAGAAGAGATCCTCTCTGCAAAGAGAACTAAGAAATATTTGGAAAGTAAACAATGGTAGATGGGCAAGTTTACAACAAATCTTTTGTTGTTTCAGGAATCCATAAACCAATGAAATTACAACCAAACGAGAAGAAGAATAGAACAAGAAAAAATGAATACAAACTCTGATAAAACAACTTATCTGAATCTTCAATAACATAAGAGCTTACATCCCATGCCCGTAGCCCCTCAAGCTTACAAATTGAATAAACAGTCATCTACTCTGCTCCTAAAACCCTCTCATGACTCTAACCACTGAACCAATTACTACCAAAAAACCTCGCTTAAATACAAAATCCCCCCACCTTATCAGTTCCTATTTTTTCTCCTAATATAATTAAACTACAACAAACATATTTGCAAAAACTCGAACTGCTGAAGATGCCAAATCTGCCACCTGGGCCTTTGGATGCCTTCGACTGCTACCTTATCTCCTAGAAAATTTGGGTATGATTTCCAGCTCTGTCTTACCACTTGTACATTTGATCCTCTTCATTTTCCTTGAAATATTCCATCTGTGCCATATCTTATCCTTGAATTTTCGAGAGATTTTGCTAGTTGTTGATTATATTCAATTGATTCCTTGAAAGCAGGGATACTCTGCCACATCATATAGATATATTATTCCAAGTATTTATTGTTAATTTGTTGTTTCCACCTGTGTTTCACTCTTCTACAAAGTATTTTTTTTCTGCAGTGTTGCAACCCTGACAAACAATCTTTTCTTGGTTTTAAGATATTTGAATTGAAAATTTGGGAAAAAATTGCACTGTATCCTCTTCACTTCATCATGATAAATTCTCCATTTGAAATTTTATTATAGATTTCTTGACAACGAGAGTTCCAAAATGGAGTCATAAAAAAAATACTCTCCATAAGATACAAATAGAATATATGCTCTTGGACCTGTAAGAGTTTCTAAGGAAACATTTATCTTTGAATTTTCTTTTTATATGAACAATGTAAACCAATTGTTGTAGATTGTCATTATGCAGGTCTTAGTATCTCTTTTAATCCTTCCAAGTGGGCACATGAAAAAATGTTGACCCACTCTAATTGTCAATATCATCTACCAAAAGCATCCATCACAATACCTCCTTTTCCTCTATAAATGATTTTTTGCAGTGCCCAAAGATTTCGTAGCAAACTTACTGATTTTGTAGCGCACCTCCTTTGCACATACATGCCTCAATGCCTGGCCTGTAGCTTGTTAGAAACGCCCCTCTTCAAGAAGGAGACATGAACCCCAGATTTGTAAAAAGTTTTGTGACAACTGCGACTCTAGTTTGAACTCTAAGAAAGTTTGGATCAATGACCATTTTCTGCTTACAATCTGCAAGTGCTTTTGTCACTTTTCCAACAGCCATGTGAGTAGCTACATGATTACGATACCACAAAATTGATTCCTAGATAGAACTCTCTGATGTTTATTTAGGATATGTTATAACTGTTGGCATGTTTTCAAGCAGGTGTTCTTGTCATTGATGGCAAGTTCAGAGTATGCAGCGATGGAAAAACATGGACAACGTAAGCCTAGGAGGATAAGTGTAGAGGTGCACGCAGAGTGCAAGAGTGTTCTTGATCATTTGATGGTTTACAGGCAGGCAAGGAAGATCAGGGATAAATTGATCCAACTCCATTTTAGAGTTTCAGTTATCGGGAGTTGGAGGTGTCAAGGACACTCACGACAAGTCCTGGAATCACGAAATGCGAAACGCCGAAATCCCGAAAGCAGGAGACAGTTTCGGATACCAGGATTTAGGATGCCGGGAGTTGGGGATGTCAAGAACTCTTACTACAGGAGTCCTAGAATTGTGAAATGAGAAACGTCGAAATCTCGAAATAGGCACACTAACAAAGAATGTTGCAGAATAGGAAATAACTCCATTTCGGGGTCCCGGATAGCGGGAGTTGAAGTGCCGAAACACTTCATCACAAGAGTGCCGAAATGCCGAATCGCCGAAATGCGAAATGCCAAAATCCATAAATAGGCACACCAACAAAGAATGTCGCAGATCGGGAAATAACTCCATTTCAGGGTCCCAGATACCAGGAATTGAAGTGTCGAAACACTTCACCACAGAAGTGTCGAAATG
>SNQJ01S0103592.1:48931-65187 GCA_010110895.2 Picea sitchensis
CAGGGTGGTAGGGAGGTGCTAGGGAGGATTGTTGTCCTCAGAGGTTCAAGTGGGTGCTTGAACATAGGGAGTTGTAGCTTCCATCTGGTTGCAGCCAGAGAAACCAGGGTGGCAGGGTGGTGCAAGGGAGAATTGGTGTTCTCTGTTATACAGGTTGGTGCCTATGTGACTGGAAGTTGGTGTTGGAACACTTAGGGAGTTGTTGCTTCCTTCTAGTGGGTGCTAGAGAATCTAGGGAGTTGGTGCTTCCTTCTAGTGGGTGCTAGAGAAACTAGGGAGTCAGTGCTTCCTTATAGTGGGTGCTAGAGAAAATAGAGAGTTGGTGCTCTCAACAAGTTGCATCTTTCAAAATAGAGGTTGTAGCCTCACAATGAGTTGGAGCTCATATGTATGATATTGTAAAGAATGTAAATATTACTTATCATATAAAGAAGAAGAGGTTTTTACCCTTTATGGGTTTCCTCGGGAAATATTTGTCTCTGTGTATCTCATATGTGTGAATGATGTTGAATGTACTATTGCTTACTTCCTTGGACTATTGTGATTTTCATTGAGTGTTTTGTAAAGAGTTTAAAATAATCATAATTGTTTAAGCAAGGTTACAACTGATTCACCCCCCCTCTCAGTTGTTCAACAATAACCCTATATTTCACAGGATCAACTGGTGACTAGAAATTTTTACTCTTGATGTAGTTTGGTTGTAAATAATATTTCTCTTTTTTTGCAAATTATTTTCAAAAAGAAAGAAAAAAAGAAAAAGAAAAAAGAAAGAAAAAGAAAAAGATGAAAAGAAGGAAAAAAGAAAATAATAAAAGAGGGCATAAAAGAAAATGATATGGCCCCATGAAATAATGATGACTCATCCATACAGTTTAATCATGGTTAAGTCTTTTTGAATTTATGTTGATAGGCTTGGTGAATAAGACTTGGCTAAAATGTTTAATATTAGCCAAGTAGATAGGTTAGTTAGCGAATAAATTTGATCAAACTGTTTAAACTTGGTCAAATAGCCCCAGGGTAGAGGAATTTCTTGGCCCAACAGTCTAATCTGGGCTAAATGTGTAGGTAGGTAGGATAGGATATAGGCTAGCCAGTTTTTCCTTCAATAAAACATGCATGATGTTTGATGAAAATTCATGATTTTGATGTTTGAAGTGTGTTTCCTAAACCCATGGTGACAAAATGCAAGGGAAGCAGCACAAAGAACCCACAAAAGAGCACTATCCTAAGTTTTAGCTACACATTTTGATTCTCGCCCGAAAATTAAAGAGTGCACATAGATCTAAGGTTGATCTAATGGCACTTAGATCTACGGCTAACAAGAAATTCTAGACGCCCCCAACTGTTCTATCTTTAATGGTGGGGGGGGGTCCAATATGGATATTAAAGAGGGCACATAGATCTATGGTTGATCTAGTGACACTTAGATCTACAACTAACAGTAAATTACGGACCCCCCCAACTGTTTTATTTTTAATGGTGGGGGGGGGTCTGATATGGTGGTATTTCCAGGCGGTCCCCATCCTAACGTGGTGCGAATCCATGATGTTGGACCCCCTCGCTCTAAACCGATTATTTCCTACCCCCCTCCTATATACCACAATACTAGATTTTCCATACCATCGTCGCCTCATGACATCACACTCCACTTCCCCGTTGTCTCGTGATGTCACATTCCACTACCACTTATCCCTGGTCATATCCCATGACTTTGTTAGTGTACCTCGTCTACCATTCACCCGCCACATGTCATTTTCCCCCACTAATTACCCTCCACGTCACCCTCACACACCCTTAACCTATCATTGGCCCATCACCTCATTCCCAGATATCTGTTGGAAAATTAATATAGGCTAACATATCAGTTAGCTTCCTAAACTGTTCCCCATGCCCAACAGATACTTGTTCTCCCAAATCTAATCTTGTTCCTCCGCCATTTTTGCACTGCTCACACTCTCTGCACACCAGAAGCTCATTTTCCTCACTGTTTCAGTCAGTGGCCCAGCCATAGCCATTACCAGCTAACATTTTTTGTTTCAAATTGCAGGTACCTGTTGAAGTGATGGCGCCAAAGTCCAAACAGTCAGAAATTGAGGAAAATCCTTTCTTACTGCCTCCTGTTAGTCTCGACCAAATCCCTTTGGCCGACAAAGACTACCTCATCTCCGAGCCAATATATGATTTCGATTTCCCTGAGCTATATTCATGGCTCAGAGACATTTTCCTAGACCAAAGTTATGAGATTGGACTCTGTGAGTCCAATCTTCCACTATACATGTTTCCCCATATTCACCATTTCCCTGAGTTCTCCCTCAAGTGCCAGGCACATTACCTTCCTGAGCAGAGAACTATTGTATCATCCTCCAGAGAGACATTGTTCTCTATCACATCTAAAGCCATTGACCAGATGCTGCAAATAACCAAATCCAAAGCCTTCTCTCCTTTAAATTTTGAGGTCCCAACCGACATGTATCATAAGTTTTCTTTTCCGCCGAGAGAACAGATCTTTGAACTATTCCTCCCTAAGAACGCCCCAATACCCAAAACCAATCCCCCCTATCGATCATCGATTTTTTCGGTAAAAGGAAATCAAATCATTTCTTCCCTCCACAACCTACTTGGATACTACTTAGAAGAATGGGTAGATGAGATGATATTGGGTTACCTATCTATCTTTTCCACTGAGGGAAGCCCCACCGTGCAGTTTGACTACAACGTTTTCCTAGCTGAAAATATTCATGATCATTTTTTCAAGTTTCCCACAGAAGGAATGTTCCAATACTCCTCAGTACTGGCATACATGTTCATGTTCTATCAAGTAGATAAGTTCCATTTCCCCATGCAGAAGCTAGACCAGGATGGCAAGTCACAACCTATCACCTCTTGGACTTCATTACTGAGAAGGAACTCAACAGAGTTTAGCTTCAAGCAATTCATAGAGCAATTTTACCACCCAGTGGTAGGCAAGAGCATAGGACAAATGAAGAGATCCAAAGAATTCTACACCTCTCGGACCTCGCCCAGATGGGAGACTGGTATTTGTATCAGAATCACATGAAGATTAGAATATATGGATGTGAGTTAGCTCCCTATAAGCTTCCCAAATACCTGCCTATTATAATATTCTCCTTGGAGTGCATTAGGCAGATGATCAATTCAAACGAGATACATTTTGTATCTTTGAAGAAGAAACAATAGTTGATAATTAAAGAAGAGATAGGATCCTTTATTTGTAGCGGTCGAGCTGTCGAGGAAGAGGCAAAAAAACTACTCAAGGAAATGAAAGTTGACATCAGTTTTCCTTGGCACTATGATCCATGTGGGGTTATTGCAGAAATGAGATTCAGGAATAAAATTTCCCCATTCACTTGTGTTCCCAAACCAGAGATCGAGAATTTTATGAACCAATCAGAGTGGGAGGTGAACACTCTGGAAGAAGAAGAACAACAATCTCATCCAGCCATTATTTCACAAACCATTACTCGACATGTACCAAAGTAGAAAAGACCCAGAAAGGATACCTCCCCTTCAATCACTGAAGTCTCAGCTGAGGATTTCCAGGTATATAAGAAAAGGCCAAAAAACAGTCATACAACTGGCAGGTCTAGTGAAGAAGAGACCCATTCCACTACAGTTATGCAAGGAGATCATTCACCTCCTTTCTCAAGCAGCCAACATATCATGTCTACTTCTTCATCCAATAAGAAGACTGACAACTCACTTATCAACCAACCAACTCAAAGGGCTACAAAGTTGAGTATTTTTGAGAAATGTGATATGATTAATAAGAAAAATGAGAGGTTGGCCAACAATACTTATGATCAATTATGGAAACAAACATCAACTACACAACATAGGTTTCTCTCTTCTTTCGACACAGAGAAGGGGAGAACGTACATGGAATTTTTGTAGGCACAAGTACCTCATCCAAAGGAAATCACTGGCTACAAAATATCAACACTTGAATTTGATGTTAAATCTATACATCTAGCTGATCAAATGGATCTGCACAGGAAGACTTGAGAAACACTTTTCTCAACATTGGCCAATGCTTCCTCTACTGCTACAAAATTATAGGTTTCTCTGAACAATGTTCAGACTCAATTAAAACTGGAGAAGGTGTCATCTTTTGCAAAGGATAATAGGATTAATTCTTTAGAAGAATTGGTGCTCAAAATTGGGTATGACCCCTCAAATTTGAAAGAAGCTGAGGAGATTCTCAAGAAAAATAATACTGACATAGCATCTCTGAGGAAGAAAAAAAAACTACCAACTACAAAAGACTCACATTCCAAAGAGATGGTTGAGACAGAAGGTGAGAAGGAGGAGATGCTAAAGTTGATCATGGAACAAAATGCACAAATAAAAGAGATGGAAGCAGAGTGGGAAAGGTTAGTAAAGGAGAAGGAACAGGAAACATCTGTGGAATTCATCCCACTGAGTGAATTTCCCCTCATAGGAGTTAGCACAACAACAACATCAACAACCACCACTGAAGAACATTCATCAGCTTCCCCAGTGACAATTCCAGGGACATCTCAAGATTTAGCAACATCAATGGAGAAGATGATCGTACAAGGAATGGAAATCAAAAGATTGGAACATGATATAGAGAATGTCTAGAAGCTAAAAGCTTATTTCCAAGCCAGTTACAATACAAAGAGAAACACATCAGAAAAACTAAAGCAGGAGATTCAACAGTTGCAGAAGCAGACAGTTGTGGGAAAAACACTGGCATAAGCCAAAGAGAACATTTGGATGGATATCTCAAAATCCATAAATGAAATCTGGCCCATGGTGCAAATCATGCAACATGAAATTGTGTTAATGAGCAAGCATACCATCGACAGGATCAAGGGAGAGATGGAAGAAATGCCCACAAAAGTGAATGAAATCATCAGGTTTCTCAATTCAAAAACTAAAGAAGAGATGGAAAACCTGAAGATTGAGGATAGGATGGAGACTATCCTCGAGGTCAAGAGAATTCTGACCAAAATAGGACTGATGCTACAACTGGAGGAGAAATCCCAAATCATGGATATTGGAGTTCAGAGATTCTTCAGCAAGATCGATGCCTTACAAAAGAAAGGTCTTCCTGGTTTGCTGGTTCTAAATGACAAAATGATGACACTTTCTGACTACAAGCAAACGAATTCCATGGTGGCAAAGGAAAAATCCAAATTTTCATGGATATAGGGAAGCATAATCGGAAAGGCATTCCCAGAAACTCTACAGTTGGATCTCAATATCCAACATGAAATCAAGTACATTTTTATCACCAAGCCGACTTTTTCTAAATATACCGAGATGGATGAAATCTACCGCAGGATACTAAAGGTCACCACCCCCAATTAGTAAAGATGGGAAGAGTTGTGCAAATTGATCGAGTAAAATACGAGGTGGACGTACAAGTCAGCATGCAGAACAATCAAAATCAAGTTGATGACTCGCCAACAACTTCCGCCAAAATCAACATGGATAATTCGACAGATCATAAGCAATTCCTACAATTTTGTATTTTGTTATCTAGTTAGTTAGCATGAGATTTTTCCATGTCCTAATCATTAATGACAGGATCGATTGTAATATTTTCTATATATACATCAAATTTCGAAGTACTGAGGGTTGATTTTTACGCCCAAGGAAGTTGTAAATACTGTAATGTTTCTCAGGGACCTACCGGTAATAAAAAGGACATTTCACAGGATTCCCGCTTGTTAATTGTTGGTGATGTTTACTCCTCTTCGTTGAATGGATTTTTCTTTTTTCGTTAGCATCTATTTTTTCTATATCTGATCATTTAAAAAAAGTTGAAGCGAAGAATTTATCTTTGTATACTCTGTTTCTGGATTTTAAAGATCTAAATGTTTATCTTCTGACGTTATGATAAATAAATTCTTAAATGCTTCTTTGTTATAATTGACCATCTCATCTTTTCTACTACCCATCATTTTATTCTAAAGGATCTAACATTTGCATTATCCTTCCCTGTGAAAACACCTTATAAAATCTGTTCTTTGATCTCAAACTTTATAAAACAGACCCCACAACCCAATGGATGCATAAACCATATTTCAACCATTTTATGAAAACAAACAACATAATCTTATTCATTCAACTAGCCTAATATATGAAAACCTAAAACAAAGATAAATCTTATAGAGAGATCCCTCTTTGAAACTAGTAGGGATAGATCCCAGTTTCAAAGTGGTTGGATAAAGTTACATCTGGTAAATTTATTCTTCATCATGACAAACTCTGGGAATTTACAGAGCGATAACATAGTGGCGACCATATTGGGGAACTGAACAAACTTTCCATCCCACAATTTCTTTTCCCTAGATAAAGAAAAATTTATTTTTGAACTAATCACAAAATTTAAACTCATAAAGAGATAATGTTGAGAGGTTGTTAAATTTTGTATATAAGTTAGTTTAAAAATTTCTAAAAATTAAATAAAAATTAAAAATTATGGCTCCTAAAAGAGTTTTCACTAGATCTCATCTAGATCCAAAACCTGCAATAGAAATAGACAATCCCAAAAAATTACTTAAAAAGAAAAGTGTTGCAGATGGTTCCGGGAGTCACAGTCCTCTTCATAGGTCCCCTTCTCTCCCAGAGAATCTTGTTTCCCTTTAGGATATTGAGTTTGACATTTCTTTCGAACAAAGGCTTTTTAGAACAAAGTCTGATAGCTTTGTAAGTGAAACAATTTTTTTATCAAACCATCCTTCAACCCAGGACTCCTGAAATACTTTCTCCTAGAGATGATATTGATCAATGATTTCTCTAGGAATTTGAAAAGCTATAATATCTAGTTGCGAATCTTGATCAAGCCTTAGAAAAATCTCACTTTCAACAGTCAGTCAAACTTTCTTCTTTGACTATTGCTGCAGCTTCTGTTAAACCTAAACCAGCTCACTCTGTCCCTCTCAGCCCTTCATCTTCCACAACTTCAGTCACTTCCTGTCCAATCACACAAGTTTTTGTCCAGCCTCCTCCACTAATCATGGCAACAATATATACTCCATTGGATTTGGCTGCTCCTTTACATGCCATGCCTCAGGACTATCAAAACATACTTCCTCAGTTTGATGGTACTGGTCCTATGAATGCACAACAACATGTTGACAAAATGAATGATTATTTTTATTTGCAGGAAGTAGATGAAGCTGATGTGCAGATGAGACTATTTGCGTAGAGTCTGACTAGAGAAGTCAAAAAGTGGTTCAAAACCTTATGTGTTTCTTCCATAACTGACATTGTTGTTTTTCATCGAAGTTTTCTTAACAAATGGGAGGTAAATAAAAATCCTCTCCAGATCTTGTCAAAATATGAGAATATCAGAAGGAACCAAGGAGAGATAGTGTAGGATTACTGCACTAGTTTCAACAATCTGTATAATGCAATTCCAGCTGATATCAAACCACCTCAAGTTTTGGCATTAATAAATTCCCCGATGGATTTGACACTAACATGTCATATCAGTTAAGGGAAAGAAATCCTGCTACTCTAGAAGACATGCAGAAAAGTGTCGTTAGTGTGGAAGAAAAACTTTTAGCTAGAAGAGCCAGGTAGAGAACAGAAAGGAGGGTCACCATCAAGGAAGAGCCGTCCACTTCCTCATTAGATGAAAAACTAGATTCTCTAGACAAATCTATGGAGATAATGATGGAGAGACTTACTATAGCTGAAAAAAACCCACCTAGGGAGAACCAAGCTACTCCTCAAATTCGAAACCCAAACTTCATAAGAAATCCACCCTAGATACGGCAGAGAGATCCTAGAGATCAAAGAGAACAGAGGGGGCCCGATCAACATATCAGGCCACCCCTCTAGGAAGATTACACTGATGACGGGGAGGAGGTAATTGAGGAGTTTTATGACACTCATATAAACCTCATGGGTGTTCATGATGATGAATCCATTTTTCTTACTCAGGAAGAGCATGAGCTTTTTCTCATTTCACAAACAAAGGTAAATGAGGAAGTAGAGGAAACAGGACAACAGGCCTTTGAAAATTATATAATGGAGGTCCACAGGAAGTATAACCTGAGGAGAAAGAAGACAAATGAAAACCCTCCAAAGAAGTCCACTGAAACAAAGAAGGCTACCAAAATAAAGAGAATAGTCGAGACTAAGAAAACCTCAAAAAMTTCTCCCAAGAAAGACCCTGAGAGGAATAATGTTGAATCTCTTGCAAAAAGAACTCCTAAAATTTTACAAAGAGCACATCAGACTCAAGTTTCATCAACTATTCAACCAAGTGCTCTTGCCCATAGAACTCTGATGGATAAACCAGAAGTGCAGAGCTCAAGCAAATATTCCACTACTTTCATCCTTGAGGGGGAACTAGCTAAATTGAAGATTCTCATTCCCCTTTTCGAGATGATGAGAAAGAACACTTACAGATCACAGGTAATTAAAGATTTAAGCATAGAACCAAAGATATGTACAAAGGCATTGAATATTGGATCTGCAAATTACTCGGACACGATAAATCTTTCTGATGACCAACCAGAGCTCTTGTTTGGTCCTGAAGTGGATGGTCAAATTGATAATGGTGTCATTGCTCCTTTTTACATTAGCTTGAATATACATGAATTGATATTACACAACTCTATGATGGATTCAGGCACCTCTCACAATCTGATGCCCAAAACTTTGATGGAAAAGTTGGGACTTGAGGTCACCAGACCCTAGAAGGTTTTTCATTCCCTTGACTCTAGCAAGGTCAAATGTATAGGTATGCTTAAGGATTTATGCATCACCCTAGCTCAAATCCCAACAACAAGTATGGTAATGGATATCTTAGTTGTAGACATTCCCCCAAAATATGACATGTTACTGTCAAGATCATGGGGAGCTAAGCTAAAAGGAACCATGCAGCTAGATATGTCCTATGCCACAATCCCGGTATTTGGACAATAGAGAAGATTGTACAGGGAAACCCTGATGAAGTATATGGTCAACAGTTAGGAAACGCCACACAATTACCCACTATACTATGCACACTATGATCTGGATTCTTTCATTCTATACAATGATGGTGACTTGGAAGAACAAGTCACTTAGCTGGAAGATGATGCACCTGATTCGAAAGAGGATAAAGTAGTCACTGAGGTAAGAAATACTGAAACTGTGGAAAGTGAGGAACTACTAGCAGATTTTTGGAGCATGGATTTCGATGGTGCGGTGAGTAAAGAAGGAGCTGGAGCTGGAGTTTGGTTGAATAATCACATATCAAGGTATTCAAAGAATCATTCTTACAAACTGAATTTCCAATGCACTAACAACATAGTTGAGTATGAAGATTTGATACTCGGCCTGAAACTACTGAAGAAAGTTGGTTCCAAATAGATTATGGTAAGGGGTGATTCTGAATTGATTATCAAGCAAATTAAAGGTGAGTATGCAGCTAAACATCCCAAACTTAGAGCTTACAGGAATGCTGTTTTCGATGCCCTTCAATGCTTTACTGAAATTAACTTGCAGGTAATGCCCAGGGGAAAAAACATACTTGCAGAAGGTATGGCCACATCAACAACTACATGAAAAATTCCTTTCCGTCCCACTCGTAAGTACACAGTGGAGGTGAAGTGCATACCAACCATACCAGACAACATCAGATACTAGTAGGTATTTGGGAATGATGATCAAATTTAAGACTTCCTATAGTGTAAGAATGATTTTGAATATACAAATATAGATTTAGAAAATGATGATGTTGATGTAAATAAATCTGTTTTTGAAATTGGTAGTGTAAATAAAGTAGATATAGAGGAATTGAATGAAAATAAAGTAGGTACAGAGGAATTGAATGAAAATGAGGCAGATTCTGGTATTCTATAGTTGAAAAATAATGTGTTACCTAGAGGTTTAGTTCCGCTAGATGACTTGTTCGATTTTAATGATGTAGCCAAAAAAACTGAAAATTGAAGCTAGTGGTAAAGAGGTTGAAGAGTGTAACATAGGAACATAATAAAAACCTAAGATGATAAAACTTTCCAAATCTCTGCCCCCTGAGAAAAAACGCAAATACATTGAACTTTTTAAGGAATATGTAGGTGTGTTTTCTTGGGGTTATGAAGACTTAAAGTCTTACGACACAAGTATCATACAACATTGGATCCCAATAAAATAAGAACAAAAAAATTTCAGGCAGAAACTTAGGAGAATAAATCCCAAGTTGCTTCCCCTAATAGAGAAAGAAATCCAAAAGATGTATGATGCAAAAATTATAGTCCCCTTGAGATTTTCCAAATGGGTTTCTAATGTTGTTCTTACCAGGAAGAAAACTGGAGATATCATACTTTGCATAGATTTTAGAAATATGAACAAGGTATCCCTCAAAGACAATTACCCTTTGCCTAAAATGGACCATATATTACAAAAGGTAGTTGGGGCCAATAGGATCTCCTTACTAGACGTTTTCTCGGGTTACAACAAAGTCCTTGTCCACCCAGAAGATCAGGAGAAAATGACATTCACCACACCATGGGGGAATTTCATGTATGTGAAAATGCCCTTTGGACTGATGAACGCTGGTGCCACTTTCCAAAGAGAAATGGATATTGCTTTTGTGGACAATGTCGGGAGATTTATATTCATATATCTGGATGATGTAACTGTGTACTCCAAATCTGAAGAGAAACATCTACAACATCTGAGATGAGTGTTTGAGAAGTGCATAAAATTTGAGATTTCATTGAATCCCAAAAGACCCTTTTCAGTTTAGAGGAAGGTAAGATGATGGGACACATAATCTCTAAATACGAAATTAAAATAGACCCCAGCAGAATAGAATCCATCCAGAAAGTGGAACACCCTAGGAACATCAAAGAGTTACAATCATTCATTGGAAAAATAAGCTTCCTGAGAAGGTTCATACCCAAATTGGATGAACTTCATAGGAACATCACAAATATGTTGAAAAAAGACACAAAAATTAGATGGAACACTGAATCAAAATAGTCATTTGAGCAGGTGAAACATGGACTCACCCAAGCCCCCGTTTTGATTAGCCCAGATTACACCAAAGAATTTTACCATTTCTCTTTTGCATCTAAACACACCATCACAACCGTACTATTGCAAAAAAAATAGTGAAGGGTACGAACAACCCATAGCATTTTTCAGCAAATCTTTGAGAGATGTTGCATTAAACTATAACATAATGGAGAAGTAATCCTTTGCCCCAGTAAAGGCCATAAAATATTTGAGACTCTATATTCTTCATTCTCACACAATTGCATATGTTCCAAATGCAGTGGTAAAGGATATCCTGACTCAGGATAATCCATATGATAGGAGAGGAAATTGGATTGTGGTTATTCTGGAATGACATCGAAATAAAGCCCACTAAACTGATCAAAGGTCAAGTTTTGGCCAAACTAATGGCTGAATCTAATTTTCATTCTCTAGACATTAATTTTTTGGCTTCAATTGACGAGCAGGAAGAGCAGGTGACTCCAAATGTAAAAGAGGTATTCTTAAACTCCCCTTTTTATGCAGAACTCATTTTTGTAGTTCATAACTTACAAAATCCTCCTGGTTTGACTAAGACCAAAGCTAGATTTATTAAACTAAAAGCAATGAAATTTTGTATTCTAGAAGGTAATCTTTATTGGAAAGATCCTGGTGGTATCTTGCTTAATTGCTTGTTAAAAGATGAAGCTGACAAATTTATGTAGGATTTCCGTGCATGAGACTGTGGTGGGCATGTGAGATGGAAGACCATAGCTAACAATATTATGAGAGTTGGTTTCTACTAGCCTACATTGTTTGCTAATGTTCATCAGAAAGTTGCTTCTTGTCATAAATACGAGGTTTTCGAAGGTAAAGGAAGTTGTTGCCTCTCCCCATGAAACGCATCTCATTTGAAGCCCCTTTCCAAAAATGGGGTTTATACTTTGTTGGAGAAATACATCCATCCTCCTCAGGCCAACACAAGTGGATCCTCATAGCCACAGACTACTTCACGAAGTGAATCGAGGTTGTTCCATGCAGGAAATCTACTGACTTTGTTATCATCAAATTTTTAGAAACTAATATCTTGTCTCATTTTGGATGCCCTAGAAAAATTATAGCTGACAATGCAGTGGCTTTTAGATCCAAAAAACTCATAGAATTTTGCAGCCAATACCACATTACTTTGGGACTCTCAACAACTTAATATCCTCAAGGAAATGGGTTGGCTGAGTACTCAAACAAAAATATGGTGAACATCCTCAGGAAAACACTGCAAGAAAATAAGAAATCATGGCATAATAAGTCGGTTTTCGCACTCTAGACTGATAGAATAATTGCCAAAAGATCAATTGGCATGTCTCCATACCAATTGGTGTATGGTACTGAAGAAGTTTTTCCCCTTTCCTTAGGTGTCCCTGTCATGAAACTATTGCAGGAAGTGCAAGTAGAGCCCAATGATTTCCAAAGGAGAATAAATCAAATGTTTCATTTAATGCAGTCCAGAGAAGAGGTATACAACAAGACTCAGGTCATCCAGGAGAACATCAAAATCTTTTTTGGTAGAAGGACTAAAGAAGATGATTTTGATTTAGATGACTCGGTTCTGAAATGGTATTCCATAAATGAGGATAATAGTAAACATGGAAAATTTGATAGCTTATGTAAAGGCCCTTACACCATTCAGGCATTCAGAGGAAATAACACATTTTTTCTTAAAAATAGTGATGGAACAGACCTTCCAGGTGGACCTATGAACGACAGGATGCTGAAGCATTATTTTCCACCCCAATAAATATATCACAAATATTTTTTCCACTGTACATACCATTTATTGTTTTTTCATTCAGGTTGTGTATGGGTGATATTTATGAAATGGTTGAAGCCTGCAGAGAAGGCCCTAAGCCACTGACCAGTGCCACCTAATTCTCAAAATAAAAACAAAACAATAGTAGAAATAAGCTATGGAGAAAATCTTCACAGACATCAGGAAGAAGGTTCTTGGTACCTCGCAAGGAGAGCATCTTCCCTAGGTGGAGCCACCGTGATAACCCTATATTTCATAGGATCAATTGGTGACTGGAAATTTTTACTCTTGATGTAGTTTGGTTGTAAATAATATTTCATTTTTTTTGCAAATTATTTTCAAAAAGAAAGAAAAAAAGAAAAAGAAAAAAGAAAGAAAAAGAAAAAGATGAAAGAAAGAAAAAGAAAAGAATAAAAGAGGGCATAAAATAAAATGATATGGCCCCATGAGACAATAATGCCTCATCGATACAGCTTAATCATGGTTAAGTATTTTTGAATTTATGTTGATAGGCTTAGTGAATAGGACTTGGCTAAACTATTTAATATTAGCCAAGTAGATAGGTTAGTTAGCGAATAAATTTGATCAAACTTTTTAAACTTGGTCAAATAGCCCTAAGGTAGAGGAATTTCTTGGCCCAACAGTCTAATATGAGCTAAATGTGTCAATAGGTAGGATAGGACATAGGCTAGCCAGTTTTTCCTTCAATAAAACATGCATGATGTTCGATGAAAATTCATGATTTTGATGTTTGAAGTGTGTTTCCTAACCCTATGGTGACAAAATGCAAGGGAAGAAGCGCAAAAAAACCACAAAAGAGCAATATCCTAAGTTTTAATTGTGCATTTTGATTTGTGCCTGGAAATTAAAGAGTTCACATAGATCTACGATTGATCTAATGGAACTTAGATCTACGACTGAAAAGAAATTTCGGACCCCCCCCCGACCATTCTTTCCTTAATGGTGGTGGTTGTCCGATATGTATATTAAAGAGGGTGCATGGATCTACAGTTGGTCTAGTGGCGCTTAGATCTATGGCTGACAAGTAATTTCGGACCCCCCTGACCATTCTATATTTAATGGTGTGGGGGGGTCCGATATGGTGGTATTTCCAGGAGGGCCCCATCCTAACATGGTGAAAATAGGTGATGTCGGACCCCCCTCACTCTAAACTGGTTATTGCCTACCCCCCCCTCCAATATACTAGAATACCAAATTTTCTATACCATTGTCACCTCATGACATCACACTCCACTTCCTTGTTGTCTCGTGATGTCACATTCCAGTACCACGTATCCCTTGTCATATCCCATTACTCTGTCAACACACCTCATTCTCCATTCTCCTACCACATGTCATTTTCCCCCACTCATTACCCTCCACGTTACCCTCACACACCCTTAACCCATCATTGGTCCGTCGCCTCATTTCCAGATATCCGTTGGAAAATTAATATAGGCTAACATATCCGTTAGCTTGCTGACCTCTCCCCTGCATCCAATGGATACCCATTTGCCCAAATCTAATCCCGTTCCTCGACCATTTTCGCACTGCTCACAATATCCGCACACCAGAAGCTCATTTTCCTCACCGTTTCAAACAGTGACCCAACCATAGCCATTACCTTCTAATATTTTTTGTTTAAAATTGAAGGTACCTATTGAAGAGATGGCACCAAAGTCCAAAAAGTCAGAAATCGAGTAAAATCATTTCTCACCGCCTCCCATCAATCTCGCCCAGATCCCTCTGGTTGACAAACACTACCTCATCTCCAAGCCAAGATGTGATTTCAATTTCGTTGAGCTATATTCATGGCTCAGAGACATTTTCCTATACCAAAGTGATGATATTGATCTCTAGGAGTCCAATCCTCAACTGTACATGTTTCCCCAGATTCACCATTTCCTTGAATTCTCCCTCAAGTTCTAGGCACATTACCTTCCTGACTAGAGAACTATCGTATCATCCTTCAGAGAGACCTTGTTCTCTATCACATCTAAAGCCATTGACCAGATGCTACAAATAACCAGAGCTGAATCCTTCTCTCCTTTAACTTTTGAGGTCCTAACTGACATGTATTAGAAGTTGTCTTTTCCGCAGAGAGAACAGATCTTTGAACTATTCCTCCCTGAGAACGCCCCAATACCCAAAACTAATCCCCCCTATCGATCATCAATTTTATCGGTAAAAGGAAATCAAATCATTTCTTCCCTCTGCAACCTACTTGGATACTAATCAAACAAATGGGTAGATGAGCTGATCTTGGGTTACCTATTTATATTTTCCACCGATGGAAGCCCCACCATGCAGTTCAAATACAACATTTTCCTGGCTGACAATATTCACGATCAGTTGGTCAAGTTTCCCACAAAAGGAATGTTTCGGTACTCCTTAGTACTGGCATACATGTTCATGTTCTATCAAGCAGATAAGTTCCGTTTCCCCATGCAGAAGTTGGACCAAGATGGAAATTCATAGCCTGTCACCTCTTGGACTTCATTACTAAGAAGGAACTCAACATAGTTTGGTTTCAAGCAATTCATAGAGCATTTTTACCACCCAGTGGTAAGTATGCTCAGTGGTAGGCAAGAGAAGAGGATAAATGAATAGATCCAAATAATTCCACACCTCTCGAACCTCGCCAAGATGGGAGACTGGTATCTGTATCAGAATCACACAGAGATAAGAATATATGGATGTGAGTTTGCTCCCTATAAGTTTCCCAAATACTTTCCTGTTATAATATTCGTCTTGGAGTACATTAGGAAAATGATCAATTCAGATGATATACATTTGTATCTTTGAAGAAGAAACAACAATGATAATTAAAGGACATATAAGATCCTTTATTTGTAACAGTTGAGCTGTCGGGGAAGAGGCAAACAAACTACTGAAGGAAATGAAATTTGACATCAGTTTCCCTTGGCACTATGATCCGTGTGGGGTTATTTTAGAAATGATATTCAGGAATAAAAGTTCCCAATATGCTCATGTGCCCAAACCAGAGATTGAGAATTTTATGAACCAATCAGAGTGGGAGGTGAACACTCTGGAAGAAGAAGAACAACAATATCATCCAACTATTATTTCACAAACCACTACTCCACATGTACCAAATGAGAAAAGACCTAGAAAGGATACCTCCCCTCCAATCACTGAAGTCTCAACTAAGGATTTATAGGTATACAAGAAAATGCTAAAAACCAGTGATACAACTGGCAGGTCTGGTGAAGAAGAGACCCAATCCATTACAGTTATGCAAGGAGATCATTCACCTCTTGTTTCAAGAATCCAACAGATCATGTCTACTTCTTCATCCAAGAAGAAGACTGACACCTCACTGATCAACCAACCAACTCAAGCAGCTTCAAAGTGTTGGTCACTATAATTGCTTAATTGATTCAAACAATCAAGTGATACATAAATTGTCAACCCAGGGAAGTCTTTTTATTTCAAAGATAACCACGCACTATATATGCTC
>SNQJ01S0103594.1:2573-24304 GCA_010110895.2 Picea sitchensis
TGAAAAAATCCTAATAGAATTGGGACTAGTTCATACATTGGATCCATAATATTTATTCTTTTACAACCTTATTTCTATGTCCTTCCTTTATAGTCTCTTTGTTGGAATTTCGTTGTATAGGGAAATTAATGCAAATTAAAAAATTTCACTTTAACCTTGAGGTTTTATAGATCTATTTCATGTGTTCTTTTAGCCTTAGGGATGGATATGAAATATAAATTATAACAACATGTACTTCACTTATTTTCAACCAAATACACAAGGTAACCCAAGAAAATAAACATTGAATAAGTGTAATTCAATGGAACAAGTTTCCAACCCTCAGGGTACACTTCTAAAAAATAAGAACATTACATATATATATATATATATATATATAATATGAAGTACAAGTACGTACTACAACTTAATACACAACGATACAAGTCACACTCTCCAAACGCTAGTCAGAGAAACATAAGAAAACCCTGGCCAACAACTCCTTCTAGCTAGGAATTACTCCTAACCAAAGTTGGTCACTCCACCAAAGATCCTCAACAAGTTAGCATACACATTGACAAGCCCTCCTGACACCTTCACTTACATCAGAAAAGTGTACAAGAGAGTCTCCCTCTATCATCTCCACATTAAGTACTCCAAGTAGTACAAGGGTTTCCAAATGCCACAAAACCTTAGCCTTCGTCTCCCAAAAGAACCACAAGATCAAGTACTCATTTTTCCCTTCTAAGGTTTCTCCCAAACCCTAGCTTCCCTTGTCTTCTTAGGGAAAAAACTTAATATAGTCATCCCTTGAATCTCCTTAAGAACCTTAGCGCTCAAGACAAAATAAAGTAAATACAATGAAAATATGTACAAAGAGACTAGTTCTCTCTAGCTCTTGCATCTCTAACACAAGCATGTCAATGCAATTTAATGAATAAAAAAACTCTCTCCTCCCTTTATTTATATGAAAGGTGAGAGAGGCCAGCAATACAAAGTGGACTACAAACAACCTAACTGCAAGAAGATGGGCCCACATGTGGAGTGCTCCAACTCTTGGTGACACATGAAGCTCCAAGGAATACATGTCCAACAAGCAAGGTTTCAAGGTTAAATACTCAATAAAAATCAAATGCTCATCATTCAAAGGCCTTGAATGCTCCAATGCTACTTCCTAAGCCATGTGTACCTCCAAGTCCACCCACCTACATGATCACTCAACTCGGGCATCCTCAAATCAAATACATGACTCCACATAGGCCATCAAGTCTCCTCATTACACCTAGGGCTCAATACCCTCTCCTCCAAGGTAGTTTTCCTCCCAAGCAATCAACCAACCTCTTCGGGTGTGCACCCCATGAAGAAAATCACGAAGACATCCATTCTCCAATGTTCCATGGGAGTGTGCCACATAAGCATGAAGAGAAAGTCTATTAATCCATGACTAAACTATCTCCAATGTATATGTTCATCATGATACAATCAAGAATAGTTAACACCCCATATAACATGCAGCACCCCAAGCATGATCATTAAGGATATATATATGGTAAGCAGTGTAAGCACCCTAGACACTGCTCTCTAGGGTAAGCAGTGTCTGAGATGAGCTTACTCCATGTTAGAGTATGCTATAGCAATCTTTCTCTCACCCTATTAGAATTCAAATAACTACAAGTTGACATTTCGATAGATATGGAACTTTGATTGATTTTCGAAGCAATTGGGTCGGTTTACCCCACAGTCAAATTTCTGCCACACATTGAATTTGGAGCATGTCAAACTACCCCTGAAATTTTGGCGAGAAGTAACTTCGTTTTTAGCCTGCAAATGACGTCGCTCTGATACAATATTAACTTACTCTCTGTCGATGCTGGAGTACTCCGTGTCGATGCTTGGACTATGGAGGTTACACTGTTATTTCCAGGAAACCCTGAACGGCAGGGACAGACCGACTGCAATTGCCCGCATTTAATCGTCCGCCATCGCCGCTCGCAGGTGCACAGGGAAGGCGAGGACAAAATTGATAACCGTGAAGGATGCTATCCAGCGTACGTCTTTCAATACGTTTGTTATCACAGGATATA
This sequence comes from Picea sitchensis, assembly GCA_010110895.2. Taxonomy (NCBI): domain Eukaryota; kingdom Viridiplantae; phylum Streptophyta; class Pinopsida; order Pinales; family Pinaceae; genus Picea; species Picea sitchensis. The sequence continues at coordinate 4,637 of SNQJ01S0103594.1, forward strand.
TTTCAGACACATGCTAATTTGTGTCTCCAATTTCATTTTCTATATATCGCTTGCTTACTATGTTTAGACTTGGACTAAGCCAATCGCCATCCGTTATCTTTGGACAACGACAGCTCATTCCAAGCTATCTATTGATGCTTATGGTCAGTTAAATAGAGCACAAATTGAAAGCGGCATACGAAATATTCTGCTTTGGAAGGTTCGACTGTTGTGTAATTTTCTCTTTTGAAGCTGGCTCTTTTATTTATTTTTTATTTTTTGTTGACAGGTCTTTCTGAAACACGGCTGTCAGTGCTTCTCGGGACATTCATCCTTGACAGGACGTTAGGTGCATGCGCAACCGTTCAAATTTTGTTGATGCATCTCTATCCTTATTCTTATTGAATCGAAAGGCGTTTTGATGGTGTCATGCATCCCTCAACCATGTAAGGATCCTGACATTGACATCTATTTTCAGCTCAGCTTCTTGGCTTTCATTGTGTGAACCCTAATGATATCGCCCGTATTAACTCTTGATTTATGGAACCGATACAAGAATGACTGAGGGAGTACATAGCGAGCCATAGACATCTCTTGTATGAAGAGTAAAACTTATTTAAGCAACCCTACGCAGCACTAATACAATTTAGTTATCGAGACTGGATTGAAGCACGCAGTTTAGGATCGGCTGAAAATTTCAATCTTCTCAATTATCGCAATCACTGCAATATGAAGAATGCCTTTCTGAAATTATCCATGGAGGGCGTTGATAGGTTGGAGTCAGACTTCTTGTATATGTTGGCTTCTTAATTTTTGGTTGTTTTTGGGCACCCAGCGATGGCAACTTTTTTAAGGTCACAGGTTCAAATCCAGAGGGGGATAGGGTATGTATACTTTCGTAGACTTTACCAGTCAAATCGTTGGGCGGAGGGGGCTCCCTTGTCCCACAAACAAGGGGGTCTCATACACCAATTTGGTGTGCTGGCTTGGTCGTGACCTTAAAAATAGATTATTATTATTATTATTATTATTAGTCATTGTCGTAGGCATAGAGGGACTATAGCAATCGATAAAGGGTTGACCTCGTATTAGATTGTGCATTGACCACAAATATTTCCATATTATCTATTGTTGGAACAAGGGAAGTGAAAACATCATTTTTTATATAATAGAAAGTACCATGTTTGTCAAGATCYGATTGGACAACGGATTGGAGGTCTCATTGCCAGCTTTGCTATTCCCAATGTTATATATTTTGGCATATCTAAAGTATTTGATCGTATATGGTCTTTTTGAATCATATATTTTATTATGGATTGGTCGAAGGTGGATTAATGCTAGCATTAGTTCAAATGTTTTCTTTAGCATTTTCTGCTAGGTAGAATACATTCTCTACCATATTACTATGTGTGAATTTTGTTTTATTGTTGCGTGCTTCGAGAGAACAGGCCTGCCACGATGCATTTTTTCTTAAATGCTTGCACAGGGCCACGCCCTTCGATGGTCCTGATAGTCTTAAGTGTTTACCTAATAGCTTTGGCAGTCTTAAATGTTTATTGTACAGAGGCGTTGCAATAGAGTTTCGTTCATGGTCGACATCACTGCTTCAGTGGCCAATGCTTGTTCGTTGCTTCGTTCCATGATTCTTATTCTTCTTTTATTCAACTTCGCAAAGTTGAGGTCCTGCAGTTGCAGTTCGACCTCTTTGTGGTTGTTCATTGCTTTGTTGTTCTTCAACTTTGCAAGGTCGACATCACTGCTTCAGTGGTCGATGCTTGTTCAGTGCTTCATTCCATGATTCTTGTTCTTCTTTGATTCAACTTTGCAAAGTTGAGGTCCTGCAGTCGCAGCTCGACCTCTTGGTGGTTGTTCATTGGTTTGTTGTTCTTCAACTTTGCAAGTTGTTGGACCTATTGTTGTGGTTTCCAGTTTTTGGGCTGAGTTGTTGTTGTCCCTCGTTGATGGGTAAGTTTCACTCTTGTTGCTATTTTTCAATGGTGGAAGTCCCTGCCTCCAAATTATGTTGCACACCATCTTTGTTTGTGCTCTTAATTTATGTTCCTGGAAACTATGCGTCTTCATATGCCGGCTGCGACGTCCATAGATTTTTCGAAAATTGTTATTCACAGGGGTTTACAAATAGTAGCTCAGAGCTGTCAGAAGAGGGAACCATCGAGCGGGGTGTAGACGCAGGGAATGTTTTTATTCTATGGGTTGAAAAACTGTGTCCACCTATTCTCTTTCTACTGAGTAAATTTATGGTGTTATTTATTTGCGTTGTTTCTTTTGTTTGGTTCACTTTCCAGTGTGGGTTTGTTTTCTTGTCATCTACTATGGGGATTAGGGGGGATTGAAGTTGAGAATAAGAAGGTTGAAAGATACATACAGGGATTGGTACCCAGTTCTGCGCTTGTAGTTTTCCTATTTTGCTTTCCTTTTTTTTTGCTACTTTTATTTTTCCCTCCCCCTTTTCTTTGATTTCATACAGACTCAAAGTATCTAACAAACAACTTCAAAATCACAGTTCAAGAGATGAAAGAAGTAATAGATGTTGAGTCGTATGAAATAGGTACACAATCCATTATACATTACAACATTGACGTGGTTTTGCATACCAATGGCCTTTTTAGATTGGATGCATTCTTGTATATTGTTGGGGATTGTCTTTTCGATACATTCCAGGTTCTACTACATTTCCAGTATTCATCGACTGAGTTGCGCAATGGATTGATAGATTATTTCTTGAGTTGTTTTAAAAATGGCGATGTTGAGGCTTTGGAGTCCTATGAATACGAACTGGAATCTGATTTTCTTCGGCAGTTGCATGGAATACATGATGTCGATACGTATTTTTCAAAGATGCGGTTGTTTGCATCTCCACTTCTGCCTGCACATAAAGGGGACTTTGGGAAGATACATTTTGTATACGTTGGCTGTCTAACTGGCTCAACATATCAGTTGGAATATGGTCATTGACAAGAGAAACAAGATATCTACTATTCAACAAAACTGCATCTGACAATCCATATTGCATCTTGTTCCATGATGTCGATGTTGTCAGTGGTCATTATGAACCACTATTGTACAGAAAAATATCCATATGCAATGTTGAAGGGCCTCATATTTACTTGTCTGTCATTTTCAAAGACCTTGAATCGCAATGGAAACAGATTATGCATCGCATAGATTGCCATGGTTTACAGCTGGAAACAAATGTTGTGTCTAGTTGTGGAGATAGTCTATTCAACGCAATTTGTTGTTTGGTGGCAGTGGAATTCGATGTGCAGTCATTGCGGCTTTACACTGTACAATCCTTTTCAATTATAGGTGGCAGCCAATAGGCTTTTAGGTGCTTGCATCAACACCTTTGCCCATATCTCCTAGAAAATATGACGACAGTTGGAAGTTGGCAGGAATACCTTGTAAACATGGCGCTTCCATATGAAAAAGGGAATGTGGAGGGTTGTAGATTCTGTTTGCAATGGATGTCTATGATATTCAATTTAAATATCCAGGTCTAGTCGGCCTTGCCAGATGGCACTGTCCATTCGTGGTTTACTGATTCAAATTATGATCAAACAATTGACATGCTCTCGTTGAAAATAGATACAACACGTATCCATTATGAACCTTTGCTTGGACATATCGGTGGTTCAGGGTTGAATGTCCATGCCACTGAAATGACATCGAATCTGCATACGTGTGGAATGTTTTTTAGTGAGAATGAGACTCCTCCCGATTGCGATATGGCCATAGAGGGCTTGAACAAAAAAACCATGCGTGGAATTCATCACAGTTGTGATGAGGCCATACCGAGCTTGAACAAAAAACATAGAGTAAGCTATCACAACTTGAAAAAATTATGCATAAAATTCGTCCCACTTGTGATGAGGCCATACAAGCCTTAAGCAAAAAAACCTAGACTAGTTTATAAGAACCCGAGTCAGAGTGAAATTCATCCTAGTTGCCATCAACTCATCGTGCCCTTGGGAAAGAATCATAGAGTAAGTTACCACAACTTGAAAAAGGTCATGCGCGAGAGAAAAAAATACATTGCTATGCTTCCTTTTAGAGAGAAACTCACATATCACAATCTAAAGAAATTTGTTCGTATAGAACAGAACAGAAACAGGTACGGTCACATATCCCAGAATTCTCATGCAACTATGACATCTCGCGGTCTAGAAGCAACACCATGCAGTGCTACCAATGAAAACCAGGAAACCGTTTCTACTCATACTTCCCTACGAAAGAAAAATGCAAGATAGACCTACATGAAACAAATTAAAGACACTCCTTCCATTGCGTGTGCAATTTGTGAACAATTGAATTTTTAAAAAAACACTAAGTCTTTCATGCTTGATTTTCAAGCAGAATACCTCCGCTTGACAATGCACGAGAAACCCTTTTCCATTGGAAAAGTTTGTCTTCCATGCAAACGGTCGCTTGAAAATCGAAAACTGCCATAGTTTGCAACCCCTAACCAAATAAGATGTAATACACCACTATCGGATGTAAGTGCACTTATGAAACTTGAGGAGAGACTTGTGTCTCTGCAAATTGCATTTGCTCAAATCAGGCCTTGGGCCTATAAACGACCCAAGATGGGCTTAACAGAAACAATTATTAATGTGCATGTTCAACAAGATGTTGTGCAAAAAGCGTTGCCACAATTCATTAGCAATACAATGACAATTGTTGTGGCTCTTAAAATACACTTGCAATACAAAAATGCCTATCAGACATGCAAAGTGCATGTGCATGCTATTATGAAAGCATTAAAGGAATTATGTTACAGGGCCCTGTACAAAGCACATAACATTTGTATAAATGGCAATTGGAATAGTGTTCTTGCATAAGAGGATGGCAACTTTGCGGACACTCTCGAAAATCCTAGGAATTTGATATAAGTGATTAATCGAAGAATGAAACACCTGCTGAGACATTGATGCATGGATTCACTAATTCATAGTGCATTCGTGACTTGCAAGACAAAATTGTCGAAATTGGCAACTTTTTTATTATTATTAGTCCCTGCCGTAGGCATAGAGAGACTATAGAAATCGATAAAGGGTTGACCTCGTAACTATAGCAATCGATAAAGGGTTGACCTCGTATTAGATTGTGCATTGACCACAAATATTTCCATATTATCTATTGTTGGAACAAGGGAAGTGGAAACATCGTATTTTATATAATAGAAAGTACCATCTTTGTCAAGATTTGATTGGACAACGGATTGGAAGTCTCATTGCCGGCTTCGCTATTCCCAATGTTATATATTTTGGCATATCCAAAGTATTTGATCATATATGGTCTTTTTGAATCATATATTTTATTATAGATTGGTCGAAGGTGGATTAATGCTAGCATTAGTTCGAATGTTTTCTTTAGCATTTTCTGCTAGGTAGAATACATTCTCTACCATATTACTATGTGTGAATTTTGCTTTATTATTGCGTGCTTCGAGAGAACATGCCTGCCACGATGCATTTTTTCTTAAATGCTTGCATAGGGCCATGCCCTTCGACGGTCTTGACAGTCTTAAGTGTTTACCTAATAGCTTTGGCAGTCTTAAATGTTTATTGTACAGAGGCGTTGCAATACAGTTTCGTTCATGGTCGACATCACTGCTTCAGTGGCCGATGCATGTTCATTACTTTGTTCCATGATTCTTGTTCTTCTTTGATTCAACTTCGCAAAGTTGAGGTCATGCAGTTGCAGTTCGACCTCTTTTTGGTTGTTCATTGCTTTTTTGTTCTTCAACTTTGCAAGGTCGACATCACTGCTTCAGTGGTCGATGCTTGTTCGGTGCTTCATTCCATGATTCTTGTTCTTCTTTGATTCAACTTTGCAAAGTTGAGGTCCTGCAGTTGCAGTTCGACCTCTTCGTGGTTGTTCATTGGTTTGTTGTTCTTCAACTTTGCAATTTGTTGGACTTGTTGTTGTGGTTTCCAATTTTTAGGTTGAGTTGTTGTTATCCGTCGTTGATGGGTAAGTTTCATTGTTGTTGTTATTTTTCAATGGTGGAAGTCCCTACCTCCAAATTATGTTGCACACCATCTTTGTTTGTGCTCTTAATTTATGTTCCTGGAAACTATGCGTCTTCATATGCCGGCTGCGATGTCCATAGATTTTTTGAAAATTGCTATTCAGAGGGGTTTACAAATAGTAGCTCAGAGTTGTCAGAAGAGGGAACCATCCGGTGGGGTGTAGACGCAGGGAATGCTTTTATTCTGTGGGTTGAAAAACTGCGTCCACCTGTTCTCTTTCTGCTGAATAAATTTATGGTGTTATTTATTTGTGCTCTTAATTTCTGTTCCTGGAAACTATGCGTCTTCATATGCCGGTTGCGATGTCCATTGCTTTGGCAGTCTTAAATGTTTATTGTACAGAGGCGTTGCAATACAGTTTCGTTCATGGTCGACAACACTGCTTCAGTGGCCGATGCATGTTCATTGCTTTGTTCCATGATTCTTGTTCTTCTTTGATTCAACTTCGCAAAGTTGAGGTCATGCAGTTGCAGTTCGACCTCTTTGTGGTTGTTCATTGCTTTGTTGTTCTTCAACTTTGCAAGGTCAACATCACTGATTCATTGGTCGATGCTTGTTCGGTGCTTCATTCCATGATTCTTGTTCTTCTTTGATTCAACTTTGCAAAGTTGAGGTCCTGCAGTTGCAGTTCGACCTCTTCGTGGTTGTTCATTGGTTTGTTGTTCTTCAAGTTTGCAAGTTGTTGGACTTGTTGTTGTGGTTTCCAGTTTTTAGGTTCATTTGTTGTTGTCCTTCGTTGACGGGTAAGTTTCATTGTTGTTGTTATTTTTCAATGGTGGAAGTCCCTACCTCCAAATTATGTTGCACACCATCTTTGTTTGTGCTCTTAATTTCTGTTCCTGGATGTCCATAGATTTTTTGAAAATTGCTATTCAGAGGGGTTTACAAATAGTAGCTCAGAGCTGTCAAAAGAGGGAACCATCCAGCGGGGTGTAGACGTAGGGAATGCCTTTATTCTGTGGGTTGAAAAACTGTGTCCACCTGTTCTCTTTCTGCTGAATAAATTTATGGTGTTATTTATTTGCATTGTTTCTTCTATTTGGTTCACTTTCCAGTGTGTGTTTGTTTTCTTGTCATCTACTATGGGGATTAGGGGGGATTGAAGTTGAGAATAAGAAGGTTGAAAGATACATACGGGGATTGGTACCCAGTTCTGCGCTTGTAGTTTTCCTATTTTGTTTTCCTTTTTTTTTGCTACTTTTATTCCCCCCCCCCTTTTCTCTGTTTTCATACAGACTCAAAGTATCTAACAAACAACTTCAAAATCACAGTTCAAGAGATGAAAGAAGTAATAGATGTTGAGTCGTATGAAATAGGTACATAGTCCATTATACATGACAACATTGACGTGGTTTTGCATACCAATGGACTTTATAGATTGGATGCATTCTTGTATATTGTTGGGGATTGCCTTTTCGATACATTCTAGGTTCTACTACATTTACAGTATTCGTCGACTGAGTTGCGCAATGGATTGATAGATTATTTCTTGAGTTGTTTTAAAAATGGCGATGTTGAGGCTTTGGAGTCCTATGAATACGAACTGGAATCTGATTTTCTTCGGAAGTTGCATGGAATACATGATGTCGATATATATTTTTCAAAGATGCGGTTGTCTGTATCTCCAGTTCTGCCTGCACATAAAGGGGACTTTGGGAAGATACATTTTGTATGCGTTGGTTGTCTAACTGGCTCAACATATCAGTTGGAATATGGTCATTGACAAGAGAAACAAGATATCTACTATTCAACAAAACTGCATCTGACAATCCATATTACATCTTGTTCCATGATGTTGATGTTGTCAGTGGTCATTATGAACCACTACTGTACAGAAAAATGTCCATATGCAATGTTGAAGGGCCTTATATTTACTTGTCCGTCATTTGCAAGGACCTTGAATCGCAATGGAAATGGATTATGCATCGCATAGATTGCCATGGTTTACAACTGGCAACAAATGTTGTGTCTAGTTGTGGAGATAGTCTATTCAACACAATTTGTTGTTTGGTGGTAGTGGAGTTCGATGTGCAGTCGTTGCGGCTTTACACTGTACAATCCTTTTCAATTATAGGCGGTAGCCAATAGGATTTTAGGTGCTTGCATCAACACCTTTGCCCATATCTTTTAGAAAATATGATGACAGTTGGAAGTTGGCAGGAATTCCTTGTAAACATGGTGCTTCCATATGAAAAAGGGAATGTGGAGGGTTGCAGATTCTGTTTGCAATGGATGTCTATGATATTCATTTTAAATATCCAGGTATGGTTGGCCTTGCCAGATGGCACTGTCCATTCATGGTTTACTGATTCAAATTACGATCAAACAATTGACATGCTCTCGTTGAAAATAGATACAACACATATCCATTATGAACCTTTGCTTGGACATATCGGTGGTTTAGGGTTGAATGTCCATGCCACTGAAATGACATCGAATCTGCATACGTGAGATATGTTTTTTAGTGAGAATGAGACTCCTCCTGGTTGTGATATGGCCATAGAGGGCTTGAAAAAAAAAAACATGCGTGGAATTCATCACAGTTGTGATGAGGCCATACAGGGCTTGAACAAAAAACGTAGAGTAAGCTATCACAACTTGAAAAAAATTATGCATCAAATTCGTCCCACTTGTGATGAGGCCATACAAGCCTTAAGCAAAAAACCTAGACTAGTTTATAAGAACCCGAGTCAGAGTGAAATTCATCCTAGTTTCCATCAGCTCATCGTACCCTTGGGCAAGAATCATAGAGTAAGTTACCACAACTTGAAAAAGGTCATGCGCAAGAGAAAAAAATACATTTCTACGCTTCCTTTTAGAGAGAAACTCACATATCACAATCTAAAGAAATTTGTTCGTGCAGAACAGAACAGAAACAGGTACAATCACATATCCCAGAATTCTCATGCAACTGTGACATTTCGCGGTCTAGAAGCAACACCATGCAGTACTACCAATGAAAACTAGGAAACCGTTTCTACTCATACTTCCCTGTGAAAGAAAAATGCAAGATAGACCTACATGAAACAAATTAAAGACACTCCTTCCATTGCATGTGCAATTTGTGAACAATTGAATTTTTTTAAAAACACTAAGTCTTTCATGCTTGATTTTCAAGTAGAATACCTCCGCTTGATAGCGCAAAAGAAACCCTTTTCCATTGGCAAAGTTTGTCTTCCATGCAAACGGTCACTTGAAAATGGAAAATTGCCACAGTTTGTAACCCATGACCAAACAAGATGTAATACACCACTATCAGATGTAAGTGCACTTACAGAACTTGAGGAGAGACTTGTGTCTCTGCGAATTGCATTTTCTCAAATCAGGCCTTGGGGCTATAAATGACCCAATATGGGCTTAACATGAACAATTATTAATGTGCCTGTTCAGCTAGATGTTGTGCAAAAAGCATTGCCACTATTCATTAGCAATACAATGACAATTGTTGTGGCTTTGAAAAGACGCTTGCAATACAAAAATGCCTATCAGACATGCAAAGTGCATGTGCATGCTGTTATGAAAGCATTAAAGGAATTATGTTCCAGGGCCCTATACAAAGCACATAACATTTGTATAAATGGCAACTGGAATAGTGTTCTTGCAGAAGAGGATGGAAACTCTGTAGACACTCTCGAAAATCCTAGTGAATTTGATATAAGTGATGAATCGGAGAATGAAACACATGTTGAGACATTGATGCATGGATTCACTGATTCACAGTGCATTCGTGACTTGCAAGACAAAATTGTCGAAATTGCACCTGCAAAGGGCTAGCATGCACTTAGAATATTAAAGGACAAATTCACTGAGGAAATGAACTTTCCAACACTCTTCTATGGAGATCCACGTGCCATTGATATTACAGAATGATTCAGTTATCATAAAATAGTCTGATGGGAGCTATTACATTCAAGCGGTTGCTTCTCCTGTCACATAACAAATTTGGTTTTCAAAACAATGCGCATAATAATAATACAAGTTATGTCATGTATTTGGGTCTGAATAAGAAAAGGTCAGTTACAAGGAAGAAAGTTGTTGGCTGAGGATGTGAAGTACAAAGTAAACCTAGAAAAAATTATGAAATCTGATATTGGATACATAGATTTCAAAAACATTCACATCTCTCCTGACTATTTGCAACAAAACAAAAAAAATATTTTTGCAATGATCCGGCAATTGGGCCCGCCAACATCTTTCATCACATTTACAAGTGTAGAGCATTGCTGGGATCCATTGGTGGCTACCGTATCTGACCTGCATAGGAACAGGAAACATAAAAAAGAAATCGATACACTGGAAAATAATGGCATTGACTACCTCATAAGAAAATACCCAGTGAAATGTACTCGCTACTATAGACATAGAATAAATGCTTTGAGACAATTGATATGCCATGATGAAACATTTTTTGGAAAAATTTCAGACTACTATTTTGTGACTGAATTCCAGAATAGGGGAAATGAACATGACCACACACTGTTGTGGATAGAAGGTGCACCAGTCTATGGAACTGATAGCAATTCAAAGATCGAACAATTTGTGGATAAATACATAACATGCAACAAAAATCATTTGGATCCAGAGCTTGCCAAAGTCCATAGACATTACCATACAAGAAGTTGTAGAAAACGAAAAAAATTGCATTGCAGATTCAACTTTCCCATGCCGTCAATGAGAGCTACAAGAATCATAGAGACACTTAGTTTAGAGGCCAATGTTGTTGTTGAGAAATCTAAATCCTTGTTCTCATTCCTAGAACAAGAAGAATTTAATGAGTTGATGAGATTTGATGCCTTCTTGGCAGAGGTAAATCTATCAGAAGATGAGTATATCCAAGTCATACAATGTACGCTTAGTCAACCAACAATTTTTCTTAAATGAAACTTTCCCATATTTGGAACAACAATTTCTCCAAGGACATGCTAGTTATGTGGAAATAAAATACAGATGCGTAGTACGTGCTCAATTCATATGTTGCAACATCATATTGTACCTCGTATATGACAAAGGTTGACAAATCTATGACAAGTGAATTCATAAGAATACACAAAGAACATGAAAGAAGTCATATTTATGCCATACAAATGATATGCACACTTGGAAATACATTGCTTAATATTCAACAAATGTCTGTTCAACAAGCAGTTCACATTGCACTTTCACTGCCCCTCACTTGTAGTTCAAGAAACTGTGTCTTCATAAACACATCTCCACTTGAAAAACACACATTTGTGCTTAAACCACCGGTTTTGCTACAACAAGAGCCTGACAATTCAGAAGACGTACTATGTCACTCTATTGTTGATTATTACCTCCATTGTCCATCTCCTATTAAGAATACCTTCTTAGCAGAATTCGTATCACATTACAAAAAAAATGGTGCACCCATATCAAACAAAAAAAAAAAACTCTATGATACGGTTTGTCAAAAACAATGAACATTTTGACTATAAAAACTATTGTAGAGAAAAACTGTTGTTGTACATTTCGTTTGATGAAAACGAAGAGACATTAAAACATAACTTCTCTACATAGGAGGCTACGTATGTTGCATCTCATACTATAGCGCACATCAATGAAGCTAGATTTACCTACAATGTTAATCCAACATGGGGTGATATAGAAGTTGCAGTTAATGACCTAGAAAACCCTGAGGATCATGATGAGAAATTCACAAACCGAAAAACAACCAGAACTCCGTCCAAGTCCTATGACTTACAAGTGGATTTGCCTCATCCTCCATTAGGTGGAAGTGAAAAACGTATCAATCTTGGTTTTCAAGTCACAAAACATCCTTTCCTAATTGAAAATAATGAATAACACATAATAAGACGTCTGTTGAATCGAGAACATCAAACAATTCTAAAGGTCATTTCTCTTAAAAAATTCTTGAACATGGACAATCCTCTGCACTTGTTCCTTATAGGTGGAGCAGGAACAGGCAAGACATTCACAGCAAAAGCATTGTCAATGCTTATACGAATCTATGATTCAAACAATTCGTCTGATCCTATGAAACCAAAGGGCCTAATAGTTGCATACACAGGAAAAGTTGCATATAATGCAAGTGGAACAACAGTCCACTCTGCATTTTTAATGCCTTTTAACAAGTCACGGTTTCTTCCACTTAGCAAGGAAATGTTGGATACATTATCTAAGATTTATGAGGAACTCCAACTTGTCTTTATAGATGAAGCATCTTTGATTGGGAGTCGGTTCTTGTATTCCATTGACAACCAACTAAGAAGCATAAAACATGTGCACACAAAATACTTTGGAAACATTGACATGATATTCTGTGGGGATCTTTACCAGGCACAACCCATCCAAAATTCTTTGATATTTGAACAACCTACTGTTAACATGGAAACAGTGACCCATGACTTTTGGAGAGACAATATTAAATGCTTNGGATCTTTACCAGGCACAACCCATCCAAGATTCTTTGATATTTGAACAACCTATTGTTAACATGGAAACAGTCACCCATGACTTTTGGAGAGACAATATTAAATGCTTTGAGTTGCATACTACCATGCACCAGACAGATGAAACATTCATTGCAATTCTGAATAGAATGCGGACAAACAACCGAACATATGATGAATTAAAATATATCAATTTGAGGTGCTTATGGATTGCACCAACAGACCCAACGTTCCCTTACTTGTTCTACAGAAATAAGGATGTTGCAATGCATAACAGCCACATGCTATCGATCATGCCTGGCGATGATATCATCATCAATTCAATTGACCTGGAAGAAGACAACCATGGACATGTGCCACATCATGAACATTCAATCACTTTAACTTTGCATCTTGTCCTCAAATTAGAAATGTTGGTTGAAATATATGTCTCTAACTATGATTCACAAGATGGCTTGGTCAACGGTGCAGATGGAATAATGAAAGGCTATACGAAGACAGAAAAACTTGATGTCCTTTGGATTAAGTTCCATGAACCGCATATAGGCAAGAGACAAGAAAGCAAGTTGTCTTATCTATATACTTCAAACATTGGAAGCGATTGGACACCTATTTTGCAAATATCAAATCCAGTATAGACATCAACAAAGACAAGTCAACTGAAGATTCAAAAATAGTTTCCGATTAAAATTGCATGTGCAAATACATTCCACAGATCACAAGGACTAACACTTGATAATGTTGCATTTCAGCCTACTGGAATTCAGATACATGGACTTGTATACACAACATTGTCTCGTGTCAGAAGCATAAACTCCTTGTATTTACTAAGTCCTCTCACAAAAGATATAACTTCAAAGTGAAACATAAAGTTGATATTGAAATGGAACGACTGAGGACCACCGCAAAATGGCAACTGCACTATGATTACCAATCCATACAAACAAATTCATCTGTATCAATTCTCTTGCTTAACACACGCATCTTAAATGCACACATGGATGATATACTCAATGACTATGATATAATGCAATCCGATATTCTATGCTTCCAGGAAACATACATGGCATTATGCATGCAGAACAAACAATTCCCAAATCACAATTGCATATCAAGTTACATTACACATGGGGTGATGATACTAGTGAAAAAACATGTGCCAATTTTGGACCATATACATATCGAAGAAAAGAATGTTGAAGTGGTGCTTGCAATTTTTTTTTCCATGAAACAGAAGTTGCAATACTAAATCTGTATGTTGCTCCCCATGCAACATTCTCCAACATAGTTGATGTTATTTCCAATGCATTAGGCCATTTCCATCTGAACGGACCCATTGTACTTGTTGGAGACTTCAATATTGACATTCTAAAAAATAATGGCATAACAAAAGAATTGGAAAACTACATGTGCAAATACAGTCTCCACTTTCTTTTGAACAACACAAGCCAACTGCAAAACGCACTTATTGACCATGTTTGGTCGAATGTGTCCATTCCTCAATACAGTATGTTTATCTTAGACACATATTGGTATGATCACGATACCTTTGGTATTGCACTTGAATTATGAGATATACATCAAACATATTGCAAAGTCATATTTCTATGTTTGAAAGCATATTTGTATAGCTTCTTGCAAAAAAAAAAAAAAACACAATTATCCAGCTTCTTAGTTTTCCCTGATTTCTACACATACTGTTCTGGTGAGCATACAGTCGGTGTTGTACTTGAATTATAAAATATACATTATGCAAAAAAAAAAAAAAGGTACATCCTCCTAAAAACTATTTGTTACTCTATTCATCTTATTCTATTTTTTTTAGTATATGTACATAGTACTTTCCTTTTTCTTTACATCTGAACTTATGCTCATATCCCTTTTGTTTTGTACTTTTGTTGATAGAAACAAATAGGAAAACTAGACACCACAAAGAAAACCTACCCAGAGATGTAGAGTAATCCATGCAAAGGTGCATTTTTTCCTACCCCTGTTCCATACTAAACAATTTTTCGTTTACTCTGTCTGTATTTGTTGAACCTGTTTGCAACTATGTTTTTTTTTTTTTTTTTTTGGTGCCTAGAGCCCGCCAGCCTGCATATGCAATGTTGAGCCAACCAGGGCGCAAGTCCACTTGTCAATTTCTATATCGCCCAACTATGGGTGCTATTTGCAGGACACAGAACATTAGAGGCCCAATGTACAACCCGCAAGTCCGCGATCCAAATAAGTGGCTAAGTATGGAATAAGGAATCTGTGCATATTTGGTATGTATTGCTCGTTTCGGGGAGCCCGCTAGCCCTGGAGTCTGTGTCTCAATTTGCATATCGCGGAAAGCACTAGAAGTAGAATGTTGAGCTGGCTGGCCCCCAAATCCGCTTGTCAATTTGTATATCGCGGATTTGTGGATGCTATTTGTAACGTACTGAAGAATAGAGGCCCATTTTTTACCTCGCCAGCCTGAGAGCCCGCGATCCAGAAATTTTGCATGCTCTATAAAATCTCATCCACCCCGCAAGTGCGCTTGTCAATTTGTATATCGCGGAAGTGTGTGTGCTATTTCTAGGACACAAAACAATAGAGGCCTATTTTTTGAGCCTGCCAGCCCAAGAACCCGTGATGCAAAAATTGGCCAAGTATGGAATGCGATATCCATACATGGTCTATAAAATCTCATGTCCATACTTTATAAAGGTACATATTTAGTTTTTCTTGGTTTCTACACATACTGATCTGGTAACCACACAATTGGTGTTGCACATGAATTATGAAATATGCACTGCCATTCCGACCGAGCCCTTTGGTTTCCTTAGCCAATTTTATGCCCGCGGCTCCCCCACTACATGTTATCAAACTCTTCTTACCCATGTTCCGAGAAAGTGTACATGCTCTATAAAATCTCAGCCACCCCGCAAGTTCGCTAGTCAATTTATGCATTGCAGAAGTCTGTGTGCTATTTGTAAGACACAGAACAATGGATGCCTATTTTTTGATCCTGCTAGCCTGAGAACCCGCGATCCAAAAAGTGGCCAAGTATGGAATGCAATATCCGTACATGCTCTATAAAATCTCATGTCCATACTTTATAAAGGTGCATATTTAGTTTTGCCTGGTTTCTACACATACTGATCTGGTCACCACACACTTGGTGTTGCACATGAATTATGAAATATTTAGTTTTTCCTGGTTTCTACACATACTGATCTGGTCACCACACACTTGGTGTTGCACATGAATTATGAAATATGCACTACAAGTAGGACCAAGCCCTTTGGTTTCCTTAGCCAATTTTATGCCCGTGGGTCCCCCGCTATGCCTTATCAAACTCTCATTCCCCGTGTTCCGAATGTACATCTTGCATCGAAATCTTGGTAACCCATGTCTATGCTCACGAGTTCCCAGACGTCAAAGTGGCAGATTTCATGTCCATCTAATCTTACACCCGATACTTCGGTGATCTGCAATTGGACCCGAACTGGAAGCTTGTGACTCATTTGCTAATTTTCTTTAATTAAATTGTACAATATCAATATTCATTATTATTAATTTATTTCTTGAAAAAAATGTTTTTAGATAATGTTAGATATATAACATATATGTTATATGTTATACATGTAGACAATCACAATCTTGAACCCCGACAGTCCTGGAGTCTGTCTTTCAACTTGTATATCACGGATCGCCCAGTGCATCCTGGAGAAGACGAGAAAATAGAAGTACAATGTTGATTGATCCAGCCCAAAGTCTGCTAATAAATTTGTATATCGTGAAAGTCTGGGTGCTATTTGTAGGAAACAGAACAATAGAGGCCCAATTTTCAGCCCGCCAGCCCAATAACCTGCGATCCACAAAATGACTAAGTATGGAATGAGGGATCTGTACATGCTCTATGAAATCTGATATCCATACTTATAAGAGTACATAAGGTACTTTATAGATCCGATATCCTGTGCCCAAAACTTCGGTGATCCGCATTGATAATTTTGTTTAATTAAATTGTACAATATCAATATTTAATATTGATATTTTAGTACTTGAAAATAATGTTTTTCAGATAATGATACATCCCTCCAATCCTGGAGTCCATTTGTTTTTGAGCATGCCTCTCAGAGAACCCGTGATCCAAAAAGTGCCTTAAGTATGTAAGTACACCTGTCAATTTGTATATGGCAGAACTCTGAGTGTTGTTTGGAGGACATGGATCGATACAAGTGCAATGTCCAACCAACAAATTAAATTGTGGAATATCAAAATTTGTATATCACGGAACTTCGATCCATAAACAATTTCCATCCTAGGCCCGCCAGCCCTACAGTTCGTCTGTCAGTTTGTATATTGCAAAACTCTGAGCACTATTTGAAGGACACAGAACAATAGAAGTGCAATGTTCAACCCACAAGTCTGCTTCTCAATTTCTATATTGCGCAAGTTTGGGTACTATTTGCAAGACACAGAGAAATAGAGGCCCACTTTTGAGCCTGCCAACCCAAGAACCCGCGATCCAAAGACTATACATGCTTCCCTTTGCTATGCTCCCTGAAATCCTACACAAAGTCACAATTTCCATACTTAGCCACTTTCCCGCAATTCTGCAAATAAACAAACCCTCCGCTGAACTGCACCATCATGCACTCTTACGTTTTACGCGTTTTGCAGTAAACAATTCCGACTCATGCAATTTCACCATTGGACACTCACTAGTTTCACCATGCAGTTTCAGACATGGCCATTCCTTCCTTACTTTCTCTTCCCCGTCCCCATCACCTTCGCACGTGTCCATAATAAGAAATAATGTTTATATATATATATGTGTGTGTGTGTGTGTGTCTTGTTTCTAAATCTTTAATGCTAACAAGTCATCCTGCAGGAACCATCTAAGCTGTTATTGATGCATGCAAGGCTCGAGAAGTTCTGCCATTAATGCAATATTTGCGGAGGCTTTTGTTATCCCTTCCCAGTCTTAATTTCAAATACCATGGAATGTCATTCACACGCTGTCAACTTGGTTCCTTCATGAAACCTCCAATCCTTAAATGTTGTTTGCCATAACCGCCACCTTCGCACTTCTAAGTATGAAATAATTAAGATTTACTTCTAACAGGTCACCATACAACACACATAGATATTGTCATTAATGTAGAGATTTTTCATTCGCATGCATTGAACCAATGTTTCCAGGGGGTTATATTGTCCCCTTGTTATCGGACTAATCTGTAGGTGCAGACACTAACAAATCTCCCTGGATCCACCTGGATCTAGAAAAAAACAGGACAGGACATGACTCTTTCCCTAAGTTGCAACCATTGAATTAGCTAGTAAGGAGGAACAAGTGACATACCTTTGTATCGCTTCCTTAGGTCTCTGTTGCCCCCGCTTCACTTTGGTTCTCTCGTGAGGTCAAGACCGAGACAACACAAACCAACCAAAGCGAAGCTAACAAAATGTATTCAATCGTTAACTTATGCATATGATCAAGGAATTACACAATAAAGTAAGATTGACTTTATGGGAAAAGGACATGTCGTTGCATCATATTAATTGAAAGTAGAAGATACATCCTGGTCGTCTTGATGTCGCAAGATTCCTTTTAGTGACTCTTGGTTCCAACACACACACTTGTTATGTACTTTCATGAAGAAGATCCAATTCCTCTTGATAGACCTACTAGAGTCTCCAAGCCTCTGTCCAAGCAGGGTTCTTCACACAATTCCTTCACCAATTTTTCAATTAATCTTGCTTAACCTTTTCCATGAGAATCCTTTCAATATATAGGAGAGGGTGAGATGGTTACATGGATGAGAATGATCCCACCAAATCATAGAAGCCAGTAAAATGACAACCATACAAATGCCAACTCATTTTCTAGAAGATTTTCTTCTAGAACCCTCGAGACTTCTTCTCTTTTCCAAGCTAAAAAACAAGTTCGCACCCTGTGTATAGAGCAAACTACGAGAAGTTCGCACCCTAGATGAAGGTGGCCTGCGAGAATGGGTCATTCTCGTACCCTAGGCCATATTCAGCCTACGAACTCACTTTGAAAATATGTTTTTTGGAAGGAGATAAATGCCACTTTTCTCAGGAGAAAGTTCTTGTTGGGAACCTAAGTACACCATTGTTAATACATCACCAAGATGATCAAAATCATGTGTAAGAGAATTCCCCCGAAAGTATGAGGCTGGAATCAGTGACAGCCGAAATACTTTGTAAACTGTGTGTGTGTGTCGGAAACCAGGAGCGCACCTAATCGGAAACCTGCAAACAACCAAGCATCTGCAGAATATCATACTAGTTCTGAGGTAGGCATTCCCATACTCAGATCACAGACAGATGACATAAAAAACATAGGTCATGGCCACCAATCATACAACGTGGATCCATGTCGTCAAAATATCGCATAGCCACCAAGAATACACTGTGGATCCATGCAAGAAGATTCAAATTAAGACGATATAGCCACGAGACATACAAAGTGGATCTATGTGTCAACAAATTATACATATTCCATTGTAGCTTCGATCAAAGAGATGAGACCCAGGGTCTTCAATCTCGTCACCTGAAAGTATGAATCTAACCATTTGATTACATGTGCTGAAGTTGAACATGGTAGAAACCACTTGATTACTCGTCATTGATGAAACCGTTAACAAGTGTGAGGGAAATCACCATTAATGTCAATGACTCCCAAGGTACACTAGTACAATCCACCGAATTTGAATAAATGAGTTGAGGTCAAACATTCGACGGAATCTCCTGATCATGGGTCAATGATGAAAACCCATTGTCAAAAGCGAGGAAACCTGCCATTGAGGCATGCAAGTTCCAAGGTACAAAATAATTTCTAAGTCTTGTTTCCGGATAATGAGTTGGAGTTGACGGAACAAAACTCATCACAGGAGGGCTTTGATGTATCCCCCATCAATGACACGAAATGAGTAACAGATTTTGAAGGTGAAACAGAGTATGATGTAAGTTGAATTGGACAAAGGGAAGGCCAACACGGAGAGAATGGACAACTGCAGATGGCCGACTCAATAGAGGTTTCAGATGAACTTCTCTTGAACATATGAATGACACGACCAATGATTTGGAAACACTGAATCAGAGATGACTCAGGATATGACCTTGTAGTAAATCGAATGAGAGACAAATGGATTTCCCAAACCAGCTTTAAATAATGAATAGGGGGGTGTCATGTTCAAGAGCGACAC
>SNQJ01S0103594.1:24314-44799 GCA_010110895.2 Picea sitchensis
GGAGTGGTTCGGTCCCATTACGGGTCTTTCGATGTTTGTTTAACGAGTCCAAAGATAGAAAACTCGAAGGTTTTTCATGATTATAGAGTCTGGAAAAACACTCAAAAGAGAACTCTCTCAGTTCCTTTTTCGTAAAATAGTCTGGTGAGACCGAAAAAGAGATAAATTATCACCCAACAGACGCTCGCTTCAAATACTTTAACGAGCGTGAAGATAGCAAGATCGCTCGGCAATATTTTCATGTTTAGAGAGTCTGAAAAGAGCTTAAAGAGGACTCCAGGGGGTTCCTTTTTTGTATAACCTTGTTGAGACCGAAAAAGTGATAAAAGTGTGCTCGATTACGTTCTCATGTATTTTCGAGCGTGAGAATGGACAAAGACCAAGCTCGAGGTTTTGTGCAAAAAACCATAAAAACAACTTAAACATGCAATAAAAAAGAGAAAAATATATGTATCCTTGCGTATGGACGTCGAAGTCATCATGTTTGCAAAAAGTCGCACTCATAGGGGTATTAGGCATTAGGTTTGATAAATAAATCAATTATAAAAACCAACAAAAATGGTAAAAAGTGAATATAAGTGGGTAATAGTTCTTTTACCATAGTCATTGTAACTTTGCCAAGATTTTAGCCCAAAACCCCTCTTTTGCCCTTGAATTTCAGTGCTTGATTGCGGAAGGTACGAACAACCATTTGGCGAACTGTCTCCAACAGTGAGGTAATCTCCTTGTCTTCTATCTTTTCATGGTTCAATTTTTTATTTTCATTGGTAAATTTTAAGTTTTTGAGCTTGTTTTAGGGCTCAAATTTGCACTCAGTCATTCTTGCAGGCTAGCCACACGGAACCTGCGAGAATGCATGATTCTCACAGGTGGCCCCAAAGGCAACCTGCGAGAACCTCGCACTCTGCCAAAGGGGCACCTGCGAGAACCGCAAAATGAAAAATTTCTTTAATGTTTGCTCAATGAAAAATGTACCAAGGCTTGAAGAGAGTTGCTGACCTTCTTCTTATGGTTCTTGTGCAGGCATTTGGCTGTCACCATGGTTTTGGAATGGCGTGAAAGAGAGCATGAAGAAGATGATGCTATTATCGGGAATAATCCGGGCACCGTTGTCGCTTTGTGAGACTGTGGTCTCTTGAAATTCTTTCGGATCCCGAGTATGAGGGCCCAAGTCAGGCTGTTGGAGTACCTCGTTCATATGTGGGACGTGGACCAACAAGTATTCCACGTAGGGGTCCACACATTGTCCTTGGATATCAAGGACATTTATTTCCTGATAGGACTGTCATGGCATGGGTACCACACTAGCTTGACTGGTAGCTAAGGTGGTGGGCTGCTTATGAGTGAATATTGTCGTCAGTACTGTGTTCCAGAGGCGAAAAGAAGAAAAGAAAAAGTGGCCATTTGGGGGGTCCATGATTTGACCCTTCGCACTATTTTGTTCGCCATTTCTCATATGGCTGGGAGCACTACTCCACACATGGATCTCCATAGCTACTTTCAGTATGCCATAGAGTGTACTGAGCCTCGGGTCTTTAACTGGTCAAACATAGTCCTTCATAGCGTGAAGAGGCAGTTGACTAAATGCAGGAGAGACGACCTGAAGCAATTCAGGTACGGGTCATTGTTGGTGTCCTTCTTTCTTGAGAGGGTTACCTTGCTGAGGTTGCAGGTTGAGTGGAGTTTACCAGCTCCAGAGGATCCGAGGATACTGAGGTGGTGTAACCTCATGGCCCGACATGTAGCTGGACCAATCATCAAATACAATGATTCCTTCTTTAACTGGTTGCAGCCACAGATGTTGATGGTCGATGATTATGCCTATGCCAGGTTGGACTTCCGAGGGGATCCAGACTTGGCCCTGCCCGAGGGCGCTCAATGGGGAGATCTAGGTAAGAAGTACACTTTTTTTTACTTTTTAAATGTTTTTGTGAATTTTATCATATGCAAATGTTTTTGTGTTTGTCCAAGGTCTAATTACAAAAAAATATTCTTTGATGACACAGACGTGGGGCCTTATCGACCTCTGGGTACTTATCCTATTCAACGATGAGGAGATGTGGCTCCAGTGCCATGATGGGACGCTGAAGATTATGAGGCAGTGGAACAAAAATTAGAGGGTTTGACTGCAGACATTCCGGACATGCCTCTTGGAAAAGTCCCACGACGTTATCAGCGTCATATGATGGGCGTGTCAGAGTCTTTTGGCTGACTGCTTCGTAGGGTTACTCGGGCAGTCATGTGTTATCGTGAACTTCATCCATGACGTTACTTTGTAGAAGCTATGAGCTTCAGATTTTGAAATTTTGGTCCTTGGACATAATTTTTTG
Source organism: Picea sitchensis (assembly GCA_010110895.2). Lineage (NCBI taxonomy): Eukaryota > Viridiplantae > Streptophyta > Pinopsida > Pinales > Pinaceae > Picea > Picea sitchensis. The sequence goes on from SNQJ01S0103594.1 coordinate 26,645, forward strand.
TAAAAGGATTTTTTATCGTTATAAATACATATGGCTTCTATCGGCTTATCTTGTGTTGTGTGATACTTGTGATGTGATTGATTTATAAATGACCCAAATTTCTGTCTAATACATAATTATCTAATGCATCAGTTAATGTATTTAGACATCTAGGAATATGTTGATACTCAATATAATCAAAATAACGTTCCAAGAGGCGAATTCGCAAATATACCTGTAACAAAGTAGGACTTCAAATAACATAGACATTACTTAACTGTAGTACTACGAGCTGCAAATAAAGTCACACAACCAAGTGACGGATACCGAGCGAGATAGTATCAATCAACAATTCGATAACGACGCTATACTCTGCAATATTGTTGGTCGCACGGCCGAGGCACACACCTCGTAGAGTGATAAGTTTGTTTGTAGGGGCGTAAATTTCCCACGCAGCAGAAGCAAGGTTCTGAGTACTACGGCTAGCACCATCAGGGAAGCCAATGTGGGGTAGCGAAGACTCCGACATATGGAAACCAAACACAACATAACATAAGGGCAGAGACCAAATAATGAAAAAAACAAACTACAGTGAAACACAAGAAGTATGATACAATAAAATACAATTACTTGTGCACAGGTGATCTTATGCATAGTACTTCTTTAAGTACAACCTATTTCTGGGTTCAGTCAAAGGGATACCGTCGTAATCTACTAACTCGTAAGCTCGTTTCTCCAAAACTAGTCTAATGATATAAGGACCTCGCCACATGGCTTCGAATTTTCCAGCTCCTAGCATATCTTGATCTTCTTTGTAGAGGAGAACCAGATCTCCTTCGGAGAAAACATGAGGCTTGACATGTTTGTCGTATTGGGCCTTGACACGTTTCTTCTAGGCTTCTATGACTAGGGTAGCGTTGCGTCGAGTTTCGTCTAATCGCATGAGATATAACAGACGTTCTTCCTCTACAGAAGTGTTTGGTAGGAGTTCGATGGCTAGTTTTAAGGAGGGTATCTCACATTCAATTGGGAGGATGGCTTATAGACCATAGAATAACCAGAAAGGTGTAAACCCAGTAGCAGACTTAACAGATTTCATGTAAGCCCACAGTGCTGAAAACAACATTGTGTGCCAACTTGTTTTGTGAATCCCTATTATTCGTCGAAGCATGGTTATGAGAACTTTATTAATCGTTTCGACTTGGCCATTGGCTTATGGGTAATAGGGCATTGATTTTTCATGGCGAAGACCCAACTTTTCAGTGAGTTCAGGCATCATGAAGTTTCTAAAGTGGCTATCGTGATCAGTGACGATAGCCTGAGGAACACCAAAACGAGCTATGATGTGATTGAAAATGAATAATGCTGCGGTATTTTCAGTATTGTCAAATGTCGGCATCGTCTCAGCCCATTTCGTAAAATAATCTATGGCTACAATAATGTACCCATGCCCCCCAGCCGAGTGGGGGTGACATGTTATGAAATTGATACCCCATTTCGCAAAGGGACCAATGGAGACCATAGGGTGAAGAGGAACAGGATGTGATCGTATCTTATGATTATAGGTCTGGCAAGCATGGCATTTTTGGACGGTGATTATGCAATCGTTAAATAAAGAAGGCCAAAAATACCCTACTCGTAAGATCTTCTAGGCAGTAGCATACTTGGACATATGACCACCACAGGCTCTAGAATGGCAGTCATTTAAGGCATTCTCGGCTTTGTCGAACGTGAGGCAGCGTCGAAAAACTGAGTCAATCTCACGATGATAAAGAGTATCCCCGAGGATAATATATTGACGGGATTGGTAGCGTATGCAACGCCGATCAGTACTGGATAAATTGGGTCAGAAAGTCTAGGTTTGGAGATATATGATGATATCATTGTACCAAAGATCATTGGAACTAATTAGGAAAAGGGATTCATCAAGTAATGAATCGGCTGCTACATTTTCTATTTCAGAGTAGGGAAAGTCGCATATCAACTCGGCAAACACTAAGGACTTCTTGGACTTAGCTCGTTCGAATTCCAAGTCAAACTCCTGGAGTATCACGATCCATTTGGAGTATTTTCCCCCTAGCAATTGATGTGTGAGAATGTGTTGCATAGGGTTGCAGTTAGAAATTACCGTACTCTTGCGAGAGAGGATATAGTGCCGAAACGTTGAACTGCTTGGATGACTGCCAAGGCTAGTTTTTCAACATGTAAATACTTGGTTTCGGTAGGCGTTAGACTTCGAATCAAGTAATAGATAACATGTTCGTCATGAGAATCATCCTCTTGGACAAGAACCATAACGATGGTGTAATCCGAGGTTGAGAGGTAGAGGAAATAATCATGACTATAATCGGGGGGAAAAAGAAGCGGAGCACGTGTCAGGGACAATTTCAAAGCTTTGAAGGCTTTGTTTGTGATGGTATCCCATACGAACTCAGACCCCTTTTTGAGTAGTCATGTAAATCCAAGAGTTATCTCGGCGTAGTTCGGGATGAAATGACAAAGAAAGTTTGCTTTCCCTTGAAAACTTTGTAACTGGCGAAGTGTAGGAGGAGGAGGGAGATTGAGAATTGCCTCGACCTTTACAGGATCTACCCTGATCCCTTGATGTGAAACAATAAAGCCTAGAAGTCAACCGGATTCTACACAGAAAACACATTTGTGAGGATTCAAGCGTATATGGTAAAACCGATAGCGGAGGAAAATGGCTCGAAGGTGGATTGGATGATCGACTTGGCGCATGGAATGAGCAGGTAAGTCATCAAGATATGGCTGCACGATGTGTTTGATATCATGGAAGGCATAAGACATAGCGCACTGAAAAGTTGCGCCAGCGTTATTTAGACCAAAAGGAAGTTTTCGATAGGCGAAAGTGCCCCAAGGACAAATGAAAGTGGTTTTGTGTTGATCCTCAGGAACAATAATGATTTGATTATATCCGGAGAATCCATCCATTAGAGAGAAGATTTCACTTCCGGCGCAATCGTCGACAATCTGATCGACGAAGGGGGTAGGAAAGTTGTCTTTAGGAAAATCTTTGTTAATATCCCTATAATCAACACATACGCGGATTGTGCCTTGTTTCTTGTCGATCGGGACAAGATTGGAAACCCAGTCAGTGAGGGCCACCGGGTAAATAAAGCCAACTTTGAGAAGTTTCTCGACTTCAAGCTTAATAGCAACCACTTTACGCGGGTGAACTGGACGAAGGCATTGTAGTACAATTTTAGCGTCTGGGTATGTCTTAATCTCATGTATCACAATGTCGGGGTCGATACCCGACATTTCTTCATAGCTCCAGGCGAAGACATCACGAAATTCTTTGAAAAGTGACTTATAGGTGACGATTTCATCAGGGGAACACGAAGCTCCGATATGCACATTTTCGACAATTCCAGGTTTGATGGATATGTTGAGTGGAATAGTGGGTGAGATATTGCTTAAGTTCCCTTTGAAAAATACATCGTGTGTGGACTCGGGAATGGTTGAAATAATGACAATAGTCGATGGGGTCGAGATCCGTTGGTAGCTCTCAATGGTGTGTTGTTCCAAGAAGAGGATGGAACAGTGATGTCCATCGTTCCAAGGGGTGTCTTCCATGACAAACATAATCATCTTGTCCATGGGAAAAATGGCGTGAAAAGGATCGGGAGATAAATCACCAAGAGAGGGGGTAGAAGGGGTCGCCGATTGAATGGCTTGATAGGCAGATTCAACCGAACTTAAAGGAATTTCATCATCGTAACGAAGATGATCGTCGGGATCAAGTACCATCCATGAGATGCAGGGATTCCATGAACCAAGGTGGATATCATGTTGAATAAAGCGATGGATGAGTGTGGAACATCGGGTGGTGGAATGGGGAAGGTACCCATTAACGAAGAGTCTTTCAGAAGACCTACACCGACGTTCTCGTAACCCGATGGGGTTTTGGCAATGAACGGTATGTTTCCAGTATGTGTATCTGAATTAAGGAAGGCTAATTGGTCAACGGTGATTACCTTTCCCTGATATGGGAAACGTACAACACGAAAAAGATTCGACACAACTATGCGCATGGAATCGATCCAGCTACGGCCAAGCAGAAGATTGTAATCGAGAGGAGCGTCAAAGACTTCCACTTCGACTTGGACCGTTTTGCCTTCTAGCGTGATTGGAAACAAAGGAAGGACACCGTAAGGCTTACAACTGGAGCCATTGAAGGCTTTGAGTGTGTTATGGGATTCAGTCAAAGAGGGAGAGCCAATGGATTTTCAGCAGGTAAAAGACATGACACACATCGAGTCACCCTTGTTGATAACAGTTCTACAAATGTTTTTGTCGGAGACAATCACTTGGATTTGGAATGCGAGTTGAGGGGGTAACCTTGGAATATGATCTTCCATGTCAAAAATTATTAAATTCGTGTCTGTCAGGTAGATTCCACCGATAGCTTTCAACAGTGCCTTCCATTGTGTGGGACAACTTTGAAGGACTTCGAGGGCTGACATCGCGGAAGGTGCTTGGGCCAGATCTTCAACAATGTTGTAGTTCTGGGCAACACGAGCATGAGGATTGAAAGCCGATTTCCGAATGACGCGCTTTGGAGGGGGGCGAAGAACTGTGTCAAGGCTCGGTTTTTCGAGATGAAGAGGACCGTTGGTAGGTGGAGTCGTGGGAGATGGTTGGACCAACGAAGGAGGTATAACATCAACCTTCTCCTTAGAGGGAGAATAATCTTTGGCTCAAATGGTAAGTGCGATGCCATTCTTATTTGAATCACCAGTACACATTAATACATAGGACATAGTAGAAGGGGAAGGTTGGTCATGAATGACCAATTGGGCCTGTTGTTGAGAGGGGAAGGGTTGGGACAAAATGGTTGGAGTGGGTGGTTTCAGGGCCCCTTGACGGAACTTAGTAACCTCGGCACGTCATGGAAAATCCTTTGTGTAGTGATCATCACCACAGATAAGACAAGGGTATCGAGGTTTGTGCTTATCCCTATCGTCAACAAGTGGAGTTTTGGTTCTCTATGCTTGTGAAGTATTTTTGTCCTCCTTATTCTTACCCTTTCCTTTTCTAGATTTTCTTTTACTGGCTGGGGTAGATTGGAAAACATTTACCTCAGAAGTCTTGCCGGTGGGAGGGGTAGGAGACAGAGCATTTTGAACATTAGAAGAAGTGGGTTTGGGGTTGTTTCTTGAGGAAGAATGTGGTTGGGCATGGAAAGTGTCAATCACACCGTCGACTGCATGAGAAGAAGCTGGAGTAGTTGAAGTGATGGAAGTGGAAGGATGAAGTGCATTAGNCCGTTTGTGAGTAAACGAGGTCAAGGTATTGAGCACGACTTATGGCATGTTCTTCCATGACAACGTCACCCATGGAGATGTCATGACCGATGTCATTCAAAAATGATTTTGTGAACCACTCTGCCAGCAACTGATCAGGAAGTTCAAGTTTGATGAGACGTCGTCTCCGTCGCCACTCATGAATGTGATCGAATATATGGGTGGCTTTGTTTTGTTTGAAAGAACTCAAAATATCGGTCCCCATTTCATAATGGATCGGTAACTGGTAGTGGGTGAGGAAATCCATAGCAAGGGTGTTGAAGTTGGCGAAGAAACCTCGTGGTAATTCTATATACCACTTCACGGTAGAACCCGTGAGAGTTCTTTGAAAAAGACGTAAACGAATAGAGTCATCCATCAAGGAGTTGGATGAACACTAGAGGTGAAAAGTCATCACATGATTGTTTGGGTCCTCTCCCACTTTGCCATCGAATTTAGGGATGTTAGATGGTAGCTTGGCTAGTATAGTGGGCCATTAGGGAGGGTGACAGATTGGATCATTTAAAATCCTTGACAGATCCGGGAGGTCCAAAGTGGCCAAGAAGGGTAACTGTCTATTCACATGCGGGTACTAGTGGCTTTGGGGAGGGAGTCCCGTCGACAAACCAGTGGGACCATAATAAGTCTACATATAATGCGAAGACCTATGAAGATTCGGTGGTTGTTGTGGAGGAAAGTAGCTCATGGGATTGTATCCTTGAACAGGGACGTGAGTGTGAGCATTTGAACCCCAAATAGGATTGGACGTACCTGGATATGGTTGGCCTATACTAGGGGGTATAATGGATGTAGCTGGAGGTTGTTTCCCCCCAGTCGATTGAGGATTATGTTGTATCATATGGTTCCAATACTGGGCCAAGGATGGAGGTATGTTTTGTCCATAGGGTGGGGTCGGTGGGGGTTGTCCTCCAATCGAGGGTTGAGTTCCAATTGGGGGTTGTGTTCCAACTAGTATTTCTGTTCCAATAGGAGTTTTCCCTACAATGGGGGGTTGAGTCAAACCTCCTTGGTGAAATTGTCCACCAACGGGAATCTGGTAATTTGGTGTGAACGACGGAATGGTGCCACTAGGATTAGTGTCGTCGATAGAGGATGGAGAAGGTCCTCCAAAAGAGGGTTGAGGAAGTGTCGGAATGAAGTCAGGAGGAGAGTGCCTAGAAGAAGAGGGACCACCAGGAGTGCCAGATGGGGTTTGCATAGGAGTGGGAATAGAAGCATTCAATGCATGGTATCTGGGTGGAAGTGTCGGGGTGACATTGGGCGAGAGCGGTGTGCCAATGGGGGCTTGAATAGCCACTATAATCCCGGTGTGAATACTCGTAGTATCTATGTAATGGACCATTTCTAAAGGGAGGTTCAAGATGTGGTCAGCTCGCGGAGCTTCTGTACTAGGAAAATAATAAGCAGTAGTAAAAGGTACTGCGTCTGGGTCAAAGGTTTCAGGGAACACAGGTGAGATGGTGATTTCAATGCCTGCTCCTGAACCAAAGAGATCCCGTCTAAAAATGCCAGTAGACCAAAAAGGATCTTGGCCCTCAGGTCCTGGAAAAGGTCCAGTCAGTGATATAGAAGACAAAACAACTAAGTCTCCGAAAGAATTCACTCGCATAATACATCTCTCAGAATCGGGGTGAAGTTGAAAGTCCTCTCGAGAATTGGTAATTCGAAACCGTTCTAGAGAGTTATTTCTTTCCACTTGTGGAGTGGTGATGTCTTGGACTTCACTCTGTTGAGGAGAGCCCTCTAGTGGCAGGGGTTGAGAACCTTCCAAATCTTCTGGGGGTAATCCCTGCATTCTATGTGAACAATGTGTAGGGTCTATTGTGAACGAGTTATAAACTTACGAAGAAAATCCTATGGTCAACCTGGGTAAACAAACAACATGCGCTAGTAAAAATCCTAGGAAACGACACCAAGCAAACAAGACCTTCTAATTCTGAAGTTACTAGTTGGTGATGAAATCCAACGTCGCAACAATGAGACGAGAAGGGGCTAGGCTAGGGTGGAAAATTTACGTTGACGATCTGCTTAACGGACTAACACCCTGGTGCAAGCTCCCACACTTAATCGTGGCTATACCCTCCAAGGAGCCCGAGTGATTTTGGCCAATGTCGATTCTAGGTACCGTGAAGACTTGCCCCTTCATAGTCACCTTGTGTAAGACCCTAAGAAGATAGGCCACTAAGGTTACCACCGACAACAATAAAGCCTGGGGGAACAGTCGATAGTCCGATTGACACGTAAGGGTAGGGTATCTAGCCCGAAATCAACTTGAGAGGCTTCCACTCATCATTGTGGGTATACCTCCAAGTGACCCCCGTAATACGTGCAATATCTACACCGATATCAACAAAGCAGGGTGAGTAACTCTGTTAATATCAATGTGACCTCGGGTTTGACCCTTGTGTCAGAAGGTCTTCCCAGGACAAAATGTTGTAAATGGAATTTTACACTCCTTAGCACAAGATTCTATTGTGTGTTTTGTTCTTTGGAGAGTGTATCTCTCTGCCTATTCTAAAGCTCTAGCCTAACTAATTGTTGGTGTAATAGAGTCCTAGAAAATAGTTACTAGTTAAATTTTAAAATTGCGCAATATTATTAAAGGCTGTTGTTATTCAAAGGAAATGGAAATGAAACCGATGTTGTGTGAGACTCTGACCCAACAATGCAAAGATAGGAATGAAAAATATCAATTCTTGTTTGATGAATCCTATTTACAAGAGGGAAAGATGAGTTTTCTAGAACGATCTTGAACTACGATATGCAATCTCCTTTAAAATGCAATATCAACGAATCACGTAACAATGACAATTCTCTATTTGTTCTATTTCGACGATTGATTTCCAATATTTTCAAAATGAAAATTCTTTTAAAAAGAAAAATGTTTTTTACTTTTCAAAAAAAACCACACCATGATGGTGAAACTAAGGAAAACCAATAACTAACGAACAAACAATAAACAAAACTCAAACCAATCTTTCAATGGAGACAAAAATGAAAAGCAGAGAAGACTAGTCTTTTCAATTGCATGAGAATAATGATTTTCCAAGCAATGAGCAAATGAGAAAGACAAACAATCCCAAGTTTCAAAACCGATCACCGACTCCTAACCAAACAAGTACTCAGATTCCAGGATCCGAGATTATATCCTTGCTCAGAAAAGTCAAGAGATGAGAGTTGAGAAAAAGATGGACAAGAAGAGCCTTTGATTTCCAAAGACTGATCATGCACAAAATCCAAAGTCAAGAAACAATCACCAGTGGCCTAAGAAGTTCTTTTCAAACACACATACAGATCTGGGCATCTGAGCATACAAAAGCCTTAATTCCAAAAAATTTAAAAATGGGTTCGCAGGCTATCAGTAATGTATAGTGCGAGAATGGATCATTCTCACAGGCTAGTCACAAGGGGAGTGCAATAATCTCGCACTGTACTGAAAGGCAGGGTGGGAACTCAAGGGGTTCTCATAGGCCACTGAGGGGTTCAATGCGAGAAGGCCTGAAACTAGGCAAAATTTTGGAAAAAGACAAAAAATTTGAAGGGACTTCTGGACCCAGAGATTCTGTAAGGGTTTCCTGAAGACTCAGAGATTGATAGAAAAGAAGAAAGGTAAGGCAAGAGAAAATGGCCAAGGAAAAACACCAAAAACCACTAAAAAATGGGTTGCATCCCCAATGGAGTCGCCAATTTTTTTATCAGACTAATCGGTAGGTGCGGACACTAACAGATCTCCCTAGATCCACCTTGATCTAGAACAAAATAGGACATGACATGACTCTTTCCCTAAGTTATGACCATTGAATTAGCTAGTAAGGAGGAACAAGTGACATACCTTTGTATCGCTTCCTTAGGTATCTGTTGCTCCCACTTCACTCTGGTGCTCTCGTGAGGTCAAGACCGAGACAACACAAACCAACCAAAGTGAATATAGAAAAATGTATTCAATCGTCAACTTATGCATATGATCAAGGAATTAGACAATAAAGTAAGAATGACTTTATGGGAAAAGGACATGCCACTGTATCATATTAATTGAAAGTAGAAGATACAACCTGATCGCCTTGATATCGCAAGCTTCCTTTCAGTGACTCTTGGTTCCAATACACACACTTTTTCTATACTTGCATGAAGAAGATCCAATTCCTCTTGATAGACCTACTAGAGTCTCCAAGCCTCTGTCCAAGCAGGGTTCTTCACACAATTCTTTCACCAATTCTTCAATTAATCTTTCTTAACATTTTCCATGAGAATCCTTTCAATATATAGGATAGGGTGAGATGGTTACATGGATGAGAATAATCCCACCAAATCAGAGAATCCAGTAAAATGACAACCATACGAATGCCAACTCATTTTCTAGAAGATTCCTTTCTAGAACCCTCGAGACTTCTTCTCTTTTCCAAGCTAAAAAACAATTTCGCACCCTATGAAAGAGCCACCTACGAGAAGTTCGCATCCTATGTAACACCCCTATATTTATTCATTTCAAGTCGCGTCTGGAGAAAGCCAATGTTTTCATAAACTACTGGCAGCAGCTCCACAACATTTTTGTAGATATATAGTGAACATCTTCCTCACGAGCTTCCCGTGCAGAAGAAGGGAAAAAGAATTGTAGGGCAGACGGAGAAGCCTGAAAGTTAGATTGAAAACATGGAACTTGACGTTGATCTGGATAGCATATTCTGCAATGTTGATCAGCCTGGAGACACAACTCACCATGTCTACCCAATGGACATAGTTGATACCAAAATTTTTGACGAAGATGAATCCTTCGTATTCCATAGTGTTGTTTTTGAAAGCGAATCAAAAAAATTAATCATTGAAAAAAGAGATGTAAAAAATAAGAAAAGAAAACATCGTTCAGACCTTGACCTTGCCAATATGCAGGCGTCCAAAATCTCTCAACTTCACATGGAAACCGAAGATACTCTTCATGATTCTGTTGGAGTCATTGAGGCCAAGAATGCCAAACTAAAGAACCAGATTAAGGAATTAGAGGAAGCTTCTTTTCCTATGTCATTTCTTGGAAGTCCTTTGGAAATAGCCATGCCTACGACTACCTTCACCCCTATATAAAATCGAAAAGGGTCCTCCAGCTTCCTCGCATCCTATAGAGGGTATGTGAATAAAAATATCAACAAAAGAATGGAACTGATTACTAAGGCCTGGGAAACATCACAGAATATGGATTCCCTAGGAAGAAGGGCACACAACTTGATCCAATTTCTGCAGACGGATTTAAAAACTAAAGAAACTTTCTATGTCCACATGGTCATCCCTTTTGCCTTTCATGTCAACAACATGTTAGACACGAGAAGAAGACAACATGATATCCCATCCAAAAAACGTCTCCCTCAATTAGAAGCATGATGGAAAGAGAAGGTGAAGAACTTGTATCTGATCGTCCAATCATGTGAGCAAGCAATATCAAAGAAACAAACATTATTCACAAAGCTCACCAAAATAGAGTTATCCGAAAGGACAAATGACTTCTAGGACCCCAACTTAATCGTCAACTCTCTAGCATTAACCAAGCAATCTTTCGATAAACAAGTTGATAATTATAAGGCCTTGTCTTTAGAATTTTTTTACAGGATTCTTGAATATCATGGAGAAGACGTGGACAACTGGCTAGTCTGGTATTCGATACAGAATGGAGACATTCATCAGTCTCTATCTAATCTTTCTATTGACCTAAGCGAATTAGAAAATGAACTTTTCATCATTAAAATCCAGAATGACATCAACGTCGCCCCCTTGAGAATCTATATTGAAGAGAACTTGAAGTGGGTTGCCGACGAAATCCAACAAGGAAATACATTAGCAATCAAATAGCAAAATTAATTATATGGAACATTGCTATAAATCCTTTGTTTATCAATTCCTTTATTCAAGCGGGTCGACAACAAAAACCAACAGGAAAAGGCATCAGCAAGCAAATACCAATATTACTTATATGTACCATGCCTGTAAGTGTATATTGATAGTCCTTTCTTTATCAATCCAATTATTCCACCTTTTCTGAATACAAATCTATAGCCAAAAATTGATATCTTCCCATTTCTACTTTTCAAGTATTACTTTCCACAGTGCTATTTCTTGTACATATTTCTCTTATGGTCCGTGGGAGCCCCAATCCCAATCTATATGACAAATGCATTTACATTTCCAGGAATATGTAACAAACAATTTTTTTTTCATATATTCCAAATAAAAATATTATTTTGTCTCCTTATATATTTATGTGTTCCTAGATTTTTATCTTCAACTATACTGAATGTGAAGACATTCTGTTTATTTTATTTCAATTCTCTTTTTTTTTCTGATGCATATTTTCTCCTGCCTGGTCATTTTCAAAATTAAGTATGAGATAAATGACTCACTCAAATTTGAGATATCATATTTCACACACACACACACACATGTTTCTTTAAATTTCCAGGAATATGTAACACGTTTTATTATTATTTTATATAAATGTCATAAAATTGTGTTCAATACTTTTTTGCTACTCACACATATAGATAATATGTCATTTCTTGCATCTTTACCACCTGTCCTTCATACTGCTTGCCACAGAGGCCTTTTAAGACGCTCTTTGTAGGCCATGGAACAAGAGAGGCCCACATAAATCTCATCCTCATACTTTATAAAAGTACATATTTTGTATGTATAAAAGTAAATATCTACTTTATATTATTACGTATTTGGTATGTATAATTTATGTTGTCCAGGAACCTATAATTTGATAAATTTCAATTTATTGTGTCCAGGAGCCCCCGTTTTAAAGAAAACAAATTTGGGAATGCTATTTTTTTGGTCCTTTTCTCCACCACCCTATGTAAGAGACATTAGTACTATTTTTTTGTGCTTTTGTCCACCAGCATATGTAAAACTTATGTAAAGAAAACTAATTCGCCACTGCTAAATTTTTTTGACACGATCCCCTTAAAATTCAAATAGACTGCAAGTCCAATTGTCTATTTGTATATCGCGAAATTCTCGATGCTTTTTGTAGGGCACAGAACAAGAGAAGCCCAATTTTTAGGTCCCTGGCTCAAGAACCCGCGATCCAAAAACTAGCTAAGTATGGAATGAGGGTTCCGTGCATGCTCTATATATCTAGTTAGTCAAATTACATATTTGGTATGTATAATTTGATAAATTTGAATTTCTTGTGTCCAGGAGCCCTTGTTTTAAAGAAAACTAATTCAGGAATGCTATTTTTTTTGTGCTTTTTTCCGCGAGCCTATGTAATAGACGTAGGCCCTTAAAATTCAAATAGTCTGCAAATTCGATTGTCAATTTGTATATCGCGTAACTCTAAAGAAAAAAAATTCCGGAATGTTTTTTTTTTGGTCCTTTTGTCCACCACCCTATGTAACAGACATTAGTACTATTTTTTTGTGCTTTTGTCCACCAGCATATGTAAAACATATGTAAAGAAAACTGATTCGCAACTGCTAAACCTTTTTGACATGAGCCCCTTAAAATTCAAATAGTCCGCAAGTCCAATTGTCAATTTGTATATCATGAAACTCTCAGTGCTTTTTGTAGGGTACAGGACAATAGAAGCCCAATTTTCAGGTCCCCAGCCCGAGAACCCACGATCCAAAAACTGACTAAGTATGGAATGAGGGTTTTGTGCATGCTCTATATATCTAGTTAGTCAAATTACATATTTGGTATGTATAATTTGATAAATTTCAATTTCTTGTGTCCAGGAACCCTTGTTTTAAAGAAAACTAATTCGGGAATGCTAGTTTTTTTTGCTTTTGTCCACGAACCTATGTAACAGACATAGGCCCTTAAAATTCAAATAGTCCACAAATCCAATTGTCAATTTGTATGTCACGGAACTCTGGGTGCTATTTGAAGGGCACAGAACAACAGAAGCCCAATTTTCAGCCCACCAGCCCGAGAACTCGCGATCCAAAAACTGGCTAAGTATGGGGCTTCGTGCATGCTCTAGAAAATCTCATCCCCATACTTTATAAAGGTACATATTTTGTATGTCTAAATGTAAATATCTACTTTATAAAATTACGTATTTGATATGTATAATTTATGTTGTCCAGGAACCTATAATTTGATAAATTCCAATTTTGATTGTCCCAGAGCCCTTGTTTTAAAGAAAACTAATTCAGGAATGCTAATTATTTTTTGTTTTTCTCCTGCCTCGTCATTTTCAAAATTAAATATGAGATAAATCACTCACTCAAATTTGAGATATTATATTATATATATGTGTGTGTGTGTGTGTGTGTGTGTGTAACACGTTTTATTATCTTTTTATATAAATGTCATAAAATTGTGTTCACTACTTTTTTCCTACTCACACATATAGAGAGTATGACATTTTTTGCATCTTTACCACCTGTCTTTCATACTGCTTTCCACAGAGGCCCTTAAAATTCAAATAGTCCGCAAGTTTGCTTGTCAATTTGTATATCACATAACTCTGGGTGCTCTTTGTAGACCATGGAACAACAGAGGCCCAAGAGCCCCTGTTTTAAAGAAAACTAAATCGAGAATGCTATTTTTTTATACTTTTGTCCACCAGCCTATGTAAGGGATGTTTGTACTATTTTTTTGTGTTTTTAATGCCATTTTTTTTTGACACGAGCCCCTTAAAATTCAAATAGTCTACAAGTCTGATTGTCAATTTCTACATCGCAGAACTCGGTGACTTTTGTAGGGCACAAAACAACAGAAGCCCAATTTTCAACCCACCGGTGCCTATGTAACAGACGTTAGTACTATTTTTTTGTGTTTTTGTCCACCGACGTGTGTAAGGAAAACTAAATCAGGAATGCCAAATTTTTTGGACATGAGCCTCTTAAAATTCAAATAGTCTGCAAGTCTGATTGTCAATCTGTATATCGCGGAAATCTCGGTGCTTTTTGTAGGGCACGGAACAACAAAAGCCCAATTTTCATCCCTCCATCCCGAGAACCTGGAATAAGGGTATGTAACAGACATAGGCCCTTAACTTTCAAATAGTCTGCAAGTTCGATTGTCAATTTGTATCTTGTAGAACTTTGCATGCTACTTGTAGGGCACAGAACAATAGAAGCCCAATTTTCAGCCCGCCAGCACGAGAACCCGCGATCCAAAAATTCAAATAGTCAACAAGTTTGATTGTCAATTTGTATATCTTGGAAATCTCAGTGCTATCTATAGGGCATGGAACAATAGAAGCCCAATTTTCAGCCTGCAAGCCCGAGAACCCTGAATCAGGGTTCCGTGCATGCTCTCTATATCTACTTAATCAAATTACATATTTGGTATGTATAATTTATGTTGTCCATGAACCTATAATTTGATAAACTTCAATTTCTTGTGTCCAGGTGCCCTTGTTTTAAAGAAAACAAATTCGAGAATGCTAGTTTTTTTGTGCTTTTGTCCACGACCCTATGTAACAGACGTAGACCCTTAAATTTCAAATAGTCTGCAAGTCTGATTGTCAATTTGTATATCGCGGAAGTCTGGGTGCTATTTGTAGGGCACAAAACAATAGAAGCCCAATTTTCAGCCCGCCACCCCGAGAACCCGTGATCCAAAAATTCAAATAGTCCACAAGTCCAATTGTCAATTTCTATATCGCGGAACTCTCAGTGTTATTTGTAGGGAACAGAACAACACAAGCCCAATTTTCAGCCTGCCAACCCGAGAACCCGGAATGAGGGTTATGTGCATGCTCTGTATATCTACTTAATCAAATTAGATATTTGGTATGTATAATTTATGCTATCCAGAAACCTATAATTTGATAAAGTTCAATTTGGTGTGTCCAGGATCCCTTGTTTTAAAGAAAACTAATTCGGGAATGCTAGTTTTTTTGTGCTTTTGTCCATGAACCTATGTAATAGACGTAGGACCTTAAATTTCAAATAGTCCACAAGTCTAATTGTCAATTTGTATGTCCCAGAACTCTGGGTGCTATTTGTAGGGCACGGAACAACAGAACCCCAATTTTCAGCCCGAGAACCTGCGATCCAAAAGTTCAAATAGTCTGTAAGACTGATTGTCAATTTGTATATCGTGGAACTCTCAGTGTTATTTGTAGGGCATGGAACAATAGAACCCCAATTTTCAGCCCGCCAGACTGAGAACCCGGAATGGGGGTTCTGTGCATGCTCTATATATCTACTTAATCAAATTAGATATGTGGTATGTATAATTTATGTTGTCCGGGAACCTATAATTTGATAAATTTCAATTTCTTGTGTCCAGGAGCCCTTGTTTTAAAGACAACTAATTAAGGAATGCTAGTTTTTTTGTGCTTTTGTCCACGAACCTATGTAACAGATGTAGGCCCTTAAATTTCAAATAGTCCACAAGTATGATTGTCAATTTGTATGTCCCAAAACTCTGGGTGCTATTTGTAGCGCACAGAACAACAAAAGTCCAATTTTCATCCCGCCAACCCGAGAACCAGCGATCCAAGTATTTTTTGGTGTTTTTTTCCATGAACATATGTAGAAAACTACTTCGGGAATGCTAAATTTTTTGTGTCCAAGAACCTTTTAAATGTTGATTGTTTTTGATAAATTTCGGGAAAAAACTAATTCAGGAATATTATATTCTGCATGAAAACCACATGTACTTCAACTTCCTACACACGTGTCTGTATTCGGTCACATTTATTCCCATTCCAAACTAGCAGGGACTACGTTGCTATGTAACACTTATTATTATTGGAGTGAAAAGAATCTCAGGGCAAGTTGTTTATATATATATATATATATATGAAAATTTTATTTCAATGGATGGTATTGGATGCTTTCCAATATTTGTTGATATATGTATAGCTATATAGGATAAAATATTTATATTATGTTCTCGGATGGGGTGGACACCACTCGGACAACCTGAGCCCACCCACTTGGAGCGGTTGTGGATCGACCCGGAAAGCACCATGAGCAAGCCACGTGATGGAGATCAGATGTGGATGGCATATGATCGATCGTTGGGTTAATGTGATAGAGAGGATGACTGAAGGTGATTACAGTTTGTGTTGTATGAGTATTCATCATGAGAATAGGGGGGAGTGGTAGGGAACTAGGACATAAATCTCATGCCCAATCGTGTTGAAGTTTTTGAGAGGAGATAGTAGGTGCATAAGGGGTTATTACCCCAAGTGGGAGGAAGGTACGCATAGTTTTTCATGATGGATCTTGGGGTTAAGAGAGATTACAGGATGACGAATATTAAGAGCACACCAAAAAATGAAGATCAAGCTTGTAATACCCAACATGTGTTGAGGAGGGGTTTTGGTTCATACTTCGGGCCTCCTAGTGTGGTGATAGTGATAGTCCTAGTTGTTGGTAGTGGTGTGGGGAGATATGTCTATGGTTGGTTCAGGTTTTCGATTGCTCGATTGGGGAGAAGAAAAGAAAAATTTGACGGGGTGGGTGACATGACAGGGAAGCCTCCACCTTTATATGTCTCGCTGCCAATACACATGCAACAAAACATGCCTGGGCTACCAAAAATTGATTTATTGAAGTGTGCTCGGAGGAGGAGAAGAGAGTCACAGAAGAGGTTAAAGGATGGGTCCAGGAACAAAGAGAGGAAGTGTTGGAGTAGAAACTTTTTGGGTTTAGCGCATCAAACAAGGAAAAAAAATGGACCAAAGGAAGTAGTGTGCACCAAAGAATGAGGAGAAAGAAGCGCGCAAGAAGGAAAAGGAAACAATGTGCCAGGAAAGAAGGAAGACTAGCGCAGAGTCAAAGTAAGGAAGAATTGGATCAAAGACCAACCGCGTGGAAGACAGTTAGAAAGTGGACAAGTGGAGTCCACTTAGAATTAGGATTTTTGAGTCATAATGTAAAGTTATTTACTCATTTTCTAGTATAAATAGAAGAGGTTTGAGGTAGCTAGGGGTGTCAATGAAGAAAGTGTCAGATCTTATTCTGGAGTATCAATTTTGCATGAATAAAGTACATTGAGCCTATTTTTGAGTCCGAGTCGAAGTATTTGTGTTGTTGAGAGCTATGGAGCTCAGATAGAGTAAGTTTTGGAATGTAATTGAGGGTTAGGTCACAAGCTGTGGAGCTTGGTGCGACGTTGGTCAGCCTCACCAGTCATAAACTCATGATGTAATGCGCACAACACTATGAAGAATGAATAAAGAAAAAGATCTTTGTGGATGTAGCCCAGGGGGGGTGAACCATAGTAAAATGTTGTTTTTGTGTGTATAGTGTTTCTTTTATATACTTATGTTGAATGAATGGTTAGATGAATGCATCTATTAGGGTTTATTTATAGTGTGCACTAGACTAATCATGCAAAATGAATGTTATTGAATGGATAAAATAGTACATTTGATGAATGCTATGGTAGATTGCAAGTTAAAGTGGATGTATAAGTAAAAGGAACATCCCCAATCACTTCCATGACTGCAGAGATCTGCATCCTACAGTCACCCATAATCCATCTCAGGTCATACTACGTTGTACACTCTATGTGCGGTGTAGCCTTTTGGTTTACTAGAAGGGTCGATGGTGAATAGGGTTATTTTGGAGAACTAATGTAGGGTTATTTTGGAGAACTAATGTAGAACTCGGGTCAACCCATACATTCAAGAAGAATTCTGGAGGAAGTGGAGGACTGGGTAGATGATCCATTCTACTCCAGGACCAGGAACACTGTAAGGTAGGTAGAGAGGTAGTGGGGGGGCCCAGAGGGCCCATAGTGATAATAGTGGAGGTCATTCAATGTAAGGTGGACTAGGTCCACTATATTATTAAATAAGACCCACTATGGTAGTTAGATATAATAAATGGGTAATTAAATATAATAAATGTAAGAGGACTTCTTAGAAGGTTCTACTTCTAGAAGATT
>SNQJ01S0103595.1:17013-30465 GCA_010110895.2 Picea sitchensis
GGTTTTTGGTTTTTTAAATGGTTGGGTTGGGACAACAAAGAGGACCATTGGGCAAATGGGGTCTGCGCTTAAATATATTACTCACTCTCAGATCTAGATAAATATCCTACACAGGGCAAGGTAGTGGAAATGTTGGATTGAATTAAGTTTTAATGGTGTCGATTGAGGAAGAAAAAGCCAAGCAAAGGAGCATTTAAGAATTCCTAAACTGAGCTTTTAGAAGAGAAACATAAAGATTATCAAGAACCAGATGCAGAGTATTTCTCCAATAAATTTTGCTCTATTAATTTTTCTTTGACAATAAGAATTTGAAAACAAATGAAATGATAACTGGAAAAACACATAACAAAGAAAAGAAACGCCACCAACACCTCGACACAAGAATCCTTTCAACAGCTTGCCTATTACTAATCGATCATTTCAACATTACAGAAAAAAGCTTTCTGGAATGGCAAAGCCCATATTCCAGCAAAGAAAACTACTTCCTCTTAGGTCGAACCCCCCTTTTTTTCATCTTTTACATGTGCATATATAGACGAAAATTGTTTTTAGCCCTCCTCAACTCGAGTCATGAATATTCTTTCTACAAATAGAAATCAGTTACAAATAATGACACTTGTAACACTAACCTACTTTCTAGGGAACTGTTTGACAATAACTACTAGAACTCTGGAAATAATGCTCCGAATGTGTAACTACTGCCTGCTTTTGTGGAACCAATTTCCTGACTACTGAAGGTACTCAACTAATGCCTGGAAAATAAGAAAATTCTGCCACTTAATCTGGAAGAAATTCACCAACAAATTGGATCTCTGGCTGTTTTGATTTCAGGATCACAATCTACTCCTTGAAATATGAATCTGACTGTTTCGATTCCTAACAACATGGAAATGCCTACCATCTGTTGGAGAGTCCTCCTGGAAATCTAGAAGTTGATTCACTGCCCTACTGATTTGGCTAAGAATTCACATTTGAGGTTGACTTACCACTTGGATATGACATATACTTGTTGATTTCATGCCCTGAAAACTTGAGATTGATTTTCCATTCATGTTTTACTTAGGAGGCCTCTCTATAACAACATGTGGATCAAGAGATTTGAGGCCTTCCTCTGTCAAGGTTTGCACCATGATGTATTTTATGAAGCAATCTAATGACACAACCCCATACATCCTTGCATATCCATAAGTAGGGAGCGCATGATTTGTGCCACTTGCATATTCCCCAATGCTCTCGGGACTCCACCTTCCTAAGAATGCAGAGCCTACGTTCTCAATAATCCACCCATTGATCTGCATCTTCAACATGTATGACTAAGTGCTCAGGTGCATACAAATTAGAGAAGGAAATTTCCTCGGCCTTGTTTCGGGCAAGAACGGTAAAGCTATGAGTCAGAGCCTAGGCAGCAAACTGCCCACGTGGAAAACTTTTGCATTCTTTCTACAGTTCTATCTCAATTTCATCCAGATTCACACCCTCTCCCACAAACACAAGAATGACCTGACTATTAGGCCCATGTTCGGCTTGGGAGAGAAAATCTACTGCTATGTAAATAGGATTTGCATGCTTATCAACAATTACAAGAACCTTTGATGGGCCTGGAGGCATGTCGATTGATATCATCGCTCCATTATTCTGCAAAATCATCTTTGCAATTGTTACATACCGAAAGCAATTTTTTGAGCAAACTATATGGGTAATTTGGGCAAACTTCATATTTATAGGCACTTGTCTCATGAGTACACAATTGATTCTAAGCCAGAAACGCAGAAGAAGAAACCATAGCCTGTAACGAGAAATCAAATTGATGCCCATGTCTTCAACAAAGAAGTTGCCTTCTAGTAGCTCTGCGACAAGCAAAACATGACTGTTGTTGATAAAGGCATCCTGAATTTCTCCAGACATGTTGCTTGAGTTGATTGCATGGATTTTTTGACTCAGTTGAGTACCATATTGACAATTGGAGGCACCTTATATGAGCACCTAAGATTATGTTTCAAACTTTGGAGCCCAGTGCTATTTGGTAGTTGGAACTGGCACTTGGTTGGGTGCTTCGTCTTCTTGCAGGCTCTTCTCAATGCATGGGCATTAAATTCAACTGTTGGACAGCTTTGACACTTGTGACATTCACATGCTAGGTTGTGGGTGCCATTAACTGATTGATCTAGTTATCACCTGCGCAATCTTTTCCAGGCTTGGCACTTTACACATGACACCTGAGATCGAGGATTCGACACTTGTTTGCTAGGCGCGAGGGTTTGACTTTGTTTTGTTTGGCGGGCCTTTTTATTTTTGCAGTAGTGAGCATTATCCCGCATTCACCAGGGATTTGGTTACAATGGTTCCAGTTCATATACATCGTTGTTTATAAGGAATATTGATGTGAGCAATGTGCTCGAAACACTTATGACTCTGCCTTAGTGTTTGGTGTTCTTGCTCTGGGCCCCTCCTTCGACTTGTTTGTATTGTTGGCTAGTCGTAGGTGCTGCTAACTGCTAATGTTGTTGTTGATGCAGGTGCGTGGCTCAAGGATTTGAAGATTGGCCTTTCGGGCCCAAATATTTTGGCATAAATTTAAATGAACTAAATAAGACCCTGTTATTAAAGCCCGAGAGCTAAAAAGCCAAATTTTTTGCCAAAATTTTAAAGCTAAAATAAAATTAAACTTGCTCTCAAAATAAGAGCTACCTCCACACCATGATTTTTAACTTTTTCCCCCAAAGGAACCCGCGAGACCAGAGATTCTTTAAAAAACCAACTTTTTGACAAAAATACACAAATTAACTTGCGATAAAAGTTGAGAAGTGTTGAGATTTTTCTGCCACCTTCACATTTTCTCTATGCGCCACGAGTCATTTGTGTTATGCCCAAAATATGCCCAAAATAGATATCAATCAGAATACT
The DNA here is from genome assembly GCA_010110895.2 of Picea sitchensis. Classification (NCBI taxonomy): domain Eukaryota; kingdom Viridiplantae; phylum Streptophyta; class Pinopsida; order Pinales; family Pinaceae; genus Picea; species Picea sitchensis. The sequence goes on from SNQJ01S0103595.1 coordinate 19,918, forward strand.
GATTTTCCCTATAAGTTATAGGGTCCTAACAGGCGAGATTAAGGATGTAACCTTGGTTTTATGCGCTCATCCTGAGATAAGGACAACCCTCAGCATTCAGGTGATTGATATGCCTGTAAGAAATTATTCAATTATCTTGGGAAGAGATTGGAAAGCCCAAATAGGTATATACCTCTCGCTTGATGGGACACATTTATCCGTTCCTCGGAATGGAAAGAATATCATCATCCTTAGAGAAGGAAGAATTTCACCCTACATAAAGAGTGTTCTACAATCTAGCGTAAACTATATCGAAGAAGACCTAGGATTGTATTCCATATTCGCTGAAGAGGATAATAATCCTCGAGAAAGAATTGATTTAGAGGATGAATTGTGGCATATGCACTTCAATGGTTCACACTCAAATGAGGGTAATGGGGTTGGTATTATCTTGGTTTCCCCTGCAGGAAAGATTCATAATATGTCATACAGGTTGGAGTTTGCTTGCTCAAATAATGTCGTTGAATTCGAAGCTTTGTTGTTAGGCATTGAGAACGCCCTTAATCTTGGTTGTGGTCACCTTTCAGTTTTCAGAAATTCTGAGCTTGTTGTGAACCTGATACGTAAGACATGCTCTCCTAGCAACAAGTTGATGGAACAATATTCCCAAACTGTTTGGGCACTTGTCTAGAACCACCTATCTTTTAACATCACTCATGTTAGGAAGGAGTTGAATTCAATAGTTGATCGATTAGCTGTCTTCGCAACCTCTCCTACTCAGCAGCTCTTGCCTCACTGGCCTGATTGTGCTTTCCAATCTCTGCATCGTCCATACATTTAAGAGAATGAAGAATTCTGGAAGGCCATCCCTAACAATGAAAGAAATTGTGTTGTCATTCAAAATGAACCTCTCAAGCCGAATGAGATTATATCTGTAGAAAATAATAAAATTCCTTACGGATTAACTCCTCTCAAGGGTTTGTTTTCCTTGAGTGTTGTAGGCAACAAAGAAGAACAGGAAGAAGAGATGAGGTCTGTTGAGTTACTTAGTGGATTTCAAAAGGTTTTTGCTTGGTTTAATGTGGATGTTTGTGGTTTTTATCCAGGTCTTGTTCAACATACCATGAAACCAGCTAGGCAAAAACAAAGACTTGTTAACTCTGCACTGAAAGGAACCTTTCATAGCGAGTCAAGGAATTTCTCAAGGACTGAAATGTTTTTTTTTGTCCACCCTAAATGGGTTTCCAAATGGGAACCTGCCTCGAAGACCATTGATAATATTAGAACCTGCATTAGTCTTCCAACTTTCAGGCAAGCAATTATGAGAAATCCTTTCCCCCCTCTCAGCATGAAAAGATTTATGCAACATGTTGTAGAGTTACATTTGGAGCCCTTACTTGACAATTTGTTTGGTTACGATAAAACCAAGGTAAAAGGGGAAAATATTCATAAAACCACTTTTTGCGATACTATGTCTTACAGTTGCCTGCTTTCTGGCTTACTTGATACCAGTATCGCCTTAAAAAGGCCTATACACACGACTTTCGATGAACTGGTCAGTCTCCATGTTTATCTTGATGATTTAATTGTATGCGTCAAAAGGCTGATAGTTACGTTTGAGTGTCAAGTGTTGGGTTATTTCTAGATTACTTTTGTCTTGGACACTAACTCAGAAATTTTAAAGGAATTACAGAGACAATGGTTTTCTCACAGCACTAACAGTCCTCACTTGAAGTATTGTGAGGGACCAACATGAATTTTTTTTTTGTTGATTGGATCTTTCTGTATACTAGTAGCTTAGCTTTGTTTGCAATTTTTTGTGCTTCCTTTTTCTGCCTTACGGCACTTTGACTTCTGCGTTCTGAATTGAGTATTCATTTTCTTGTTGCATTTTGTTTTTGTCTTTTACGGCTACTGTTTTAATTTATGCATTATTACTTCTATTGCAATTTTTGTCTTTATCATCTTTTAAGTGTTTGGTCAAGTTAGAATGTTGGATCAATTCTGCAATAGTGACACCCCTACAAAAGCATCGTTAGTTGATAACGATCGAGCTTACACAGTTGTTATGATCTCTCCTCTAAAGGGCCTTTGAATTTGTTAAATATTTTTGCTTCTATATTACAAGGAATTGGTTGTTTCCCACTTCTTCTTGCCATTTCTTCATCCATCGAGATCTTAAGAGAAAATCTATAAGTCTCCCTCTTTCAAGTTAAGAGCATATTACAGTCAGATGATTATGCATACAGTGGTAAAACCCCTCATAGTTAACCTTTTTCATGAGTTATTCCCAAATTCCGGGTCATCTCTCCATTAAATCTGCTCATTTCCCCATGTTGCATAATCATTCGAGTCACGTCTTCTTGAGATTACTATTTTTGGTCTGCGAAACCATGAGTTCTGAGTTCTAATCTGTTAAAAACAAGTTTCCTTGTGGAGTCGCCAGTTTCAACGTAATTTCATCCGCAAAGTGTTGCTAAAGCCTATTATTATATAAGACTAAATGGTGCTTGTAGGTGGGACCCCCTTGAGCTTTTGAAGATCAAATCTGTTCATTTTCAATGTTATTATAATGTGCTATAAAGGTTCACATGGTTGATGAGAATATGGTTGTCATTGATATGAGTTAAGCTTTGGGATGTTGTTCCTTCATGATACCACCACATGCTATTCATTTATGGTATTCGTTCTTCTCGCACCTACACAACAAATATGTTAGTGAAAATTGCAGATAGACATTTTGAGGAAAAGCAAAATACTATATCTGATGCAAAAGAGACCTAGCTCTGCAATACTACATGCATAAAGTATTTGTTGATTATTGTTAGACCTTAGATAACAAGGAAATGGATATAAAAAAAATGTTAAATTACATTTTTATATATATGCATATGGTGGATATTTTGGCAAAGTGATAATACAATGGTTATGCTATGGTTCAGATTGATGGTGATCATGCTATGGGTGATGATTCTATACATGATCGCTTAGATTGTATAGTGGTCAAGTGATTTATTTGAGTTATATTGGGGATATGAACATGGGTGGCGCACTTGGCAAGGTAAGCACGCGAATGGTTTAATTGTTATATGAAACTTGGATTATGCTATGTTTTAAATGGTTGATATTCTCGATGCATGGGTTGTTAATGGTGTTAATGGGGGCTCGCTGGCATGTACTGTGGAGTAAATGAGATATTGGTGGAGACGATGTGCATTTACTGCACGTCACCTTTACCCTTCCCATTGGCCGCAACCCTAATCAGACTATTGTTTGATCTGGTTATTGTGTTCATGCTCCAAATTTTTAGCAGGGTGAAACCGCTGGGCCACCTCTCGTCTCAAGGTTTTCGATTAACAAGTATGTCTCTTTTGGCCTTTCTTGAATTCACTCTGGTTATGAAATGTTTTTGGCTCAATTGTATGGGTTTGTGTTTGTCCTGAGAACTGCAACTGTGTGGAATTTTGGTTCTGAATGTAATGGGGTGTGTGTTGTACATTTTTAAGCCCACTAATAGAAAATCGGGGATGTACACATCGCTTCTTGTTCCTTCTCATCCTTGGAAGAGTATCTCCTTGGATTTTGTAGGGAGGTTGTCTATGTCAAAAATGGGTCATGACTACTTGCATGTAGTAGTGGATAGGTTTAGCAAGACATGTGTCTTAATGCTATGTAAAAAGCATATCACTATTGAGCGAATTGCTCATCTATTCTTTCAGCATGTATGGGTCCACTTTGGGCTACCCACATCCAATGTTTTGAATCGAGACACTCGATTCCTTGGAAACTTTTTATGGAGAATGATGGAAACCAAGATAAAGAGGAGTATTTCTTTCCATCCATAGACCGACAGACAGATAGAGGTTGATTTGTTTCGAGGCTACTACAATAGACATCTCAAGTTGTGGTATGACAAGCACATAGTTGATCACCACTTTCAAGGGAGAGATCAAGTGTGGTTCCACATTAGCAGAGTTCGTATGAAGGGAGAAGGCAAGAAGCTTGAGCCCATCAGATATGGACCCTTCACTATCTTGGGGAAAATTGGCACAAATTCCTTTCGCCTCAATCTACTATCATACATGAAGATATATTTAGTTGTAAACGTAAAGAACCTTAACTTTATGAGCCTCTGAAGATCATGAATCAAAGGGAGAGTGTCTCCGTACCTTCAGTGGATGAGTTTTCTCTTGAGTACTTGGATGATTTAAAGGATGGTATCATCCTGGATAGAGGGACGAGGACTTCATGCAAGGGTGATGTTGAATATCCTCGAGTAGGCCTTAAGGGCACCCGTCCTAGTAAAACATGGTGTATCAAGAAAGAGAAAGTGAGGGAGCAATTCCCTCACCTGCTTGTTGATTGATGAGGCTTTTGAAGGCCTAAAAGCTTCTTAGTGGGGAGGAATGATCTAGGAGGATCTAGAAGGGAAAAAAATTCAAAGTCCTTGAATATCAGTAAAAATGGCACCAAGTCAAAGAGCTTGTCGATATCTTTTCGTCGGCGTAAACGATTCGTCAAACGGAGTTCGAACGAAGAAGTTATGGACGGTCAAAGTTTTGGTCAATTCAGTCAAAGTCAAAGGGTGACTCAACGTCCGTACTGCTGACGTCAGAAGATGAATATGAAAAGATGATGTTGACATGTCGATGTGGCACCACTTGAGAGGTGACACTTGGCAAGATGATTTGGACTTTTTGGTGGCCACTTGGGCCAATTGGCAAGTGCCACATGGCACCCCCGGGTAACGCCATGTGGCACCACCCCAGAGGCTGCCACATGGCCTCCCAACAACATGATGCATGGAATATGAGTCAAAAAGTGACTGGGAAAGTTTGAGGAATGGGAAGGTGCCACATAGCACAATCATAGGGCACCATGTGGCACCCCGCAATTGCACAATGAGGGTTGGGAAACAGAAAAACAAAAAAAAATAAAAATAAAAATGGTTGTCAGGATGACCTGCGACCCCCATATCTAGAAATACCCCATATATTTCGGCGTATCCATAAAAATCCACGGTATATCCGTGCATTCATTGCATCCTCCAGAGTTTCGTGTCGAGGTCGCATCAAAGGTTTGGCGCAGAGTTTCATATGTCAAGAATTGGCATAAAAATATATATGCTCGAACCATATATATATATAGATATTCAAACAAATATTTGTTATAATAGGTGCCAAATGGGGGAGGCTTGTGGGTTTGACCCTGGGACCTCCCCAACCAACCACTTATTTTAAACTATGGCCAACCAACCGGGCTAACAATTTGAGTCGTAAAGTCCATAATGAATTTAACATTTAAACTCAATCTTTGCTAGAGCTCGGGGACCGCGCCCAAAGGCCAAATGATGGCATGTTTTTCAATGCAAAATATTTTCATAATTGCATTTTGGTGGCACACAAACCGAGGTGAAGATCCCAGGAGGGCCTAAAGGTGACAGTGTCGGATTGGGATGAATTGACAGTCATTTCTACACTAGTTCTCGCCACGAGTGCACCAAACCAGACATATTTTACATCAAAGCAGCGGATCTAAAGGCCATTTTCAGAGTTGAAGTATAATGATGTATTTATGCCAATTTTATTGGTCAGAATAATATAACGCCTCTCCACTTCGAAGGAGGGGTGGAGACGTAGTCCATTCTTGGGACGAACTTTGTTATCATGTCTTGTGTTCTTGCTCTTCATCTCCTCTTTTCTCCATAACTATGTCCCCTTTAATGATATTGCACATAATCTTTCATTTACACTCTTTAATGTAATTCTTTTAATAAGTCACTGAATGAAAAGATCCTAGATCATGTTGGTATCAGAGCAATCTTCTTTGACTTGAATTGCGAGTGTGAATGGTTACCAAGGCCAAGTTCAAAACAGGTGAAGGAAAACTTAAGACTTTCAACCTAGAGATTGGAAATGCAACTCGAGGAAGGAAAAAGGATGATGAAGACACGCATGCCGAGCACGAGAAGAACTTTCACAAGATCTTCTACCGAATGTCAGACATGGTAGAAAAATTGTATGCAGATTACGAAGAGAGAGTGGCAAAAAAGGAAAAGAAGAATAAAACTAAAGGAGCAGATAATGCTTTAGTGAGTGAACCATGGAATTGGGGGAGATCCTCCTGAGCCTCCATCACCATCTTCAAGTTCAAGTTCTTCTTACTCCTCTCATTCTCATCATTCTCATCATTCTCATCATTCTAGTTTTCATCCAAGTACTTCTAAAAAGCCATTGTTGAAACTAGACGTGAAATTTAATTTGCCCATGTTTAATGGAGAAGCTATTGCACATAAGCATAAAAATTCATTCAGACAAATCGAAGTTTACTACCGTGTAAATCAGATCGAAGAGGAAGAGGTGAATACATAATTGGCTTCTCTTTGGTTGGAAGGCACAACCCTTGTATGGTGGGATAGAAAACTTCAGAAAGGTAGCAAGCATAATGGTAAACTCCTTTCTTCATGGTCTGGATTTACATCTGAGTTGAAAAATAAATTTTATCCATTGGGTTATGTTCAAAAAGCCATGATGGAATGGAAAAATATAAGATAGAGTAAAGGTCAGAGTGTTCAGAGTTTCACAGAGGAATTTAGGAAACAAGCACTTGCATTAAATATTCCTTTAGATTCTCATGAAACTTTCATGAAGTATATCGGTGCACTTCCTAGTTGCATTCGACATAAATTATTATTGTTTAACCACACAAACTTAGATGAGGTGTGTGTGCAAGCAACTAGCCTTGAAAGCAAGGGAAAGAATGTACAGGAAGATCACAGGCTTTCAAAATACCATTTCAAAAAGAAAGGCAAAGGAAAGGATAAGAGGACAACCACAACAAAGAAAGATGGAGAAAAATCATCTTGCACTCATTGGCAGAAAGATGGGGACAATGATGAGCATTGTTGGAAGTTGCATCCGAAGTTAAGACTGAAGCTATTTGGTGGCCAAAGGAAGCAGATAATGTCGCTACCATGCAACAAGACCTTGGTTATGATTCAGGTGATGAGAAAAATATCACAACAATTGGATTACAAGGTAAAGTTTCCTTTCATGCTAGTTCAAGTTCTACAATTCCATCTCTTGAAAATGATGAAAGAAGAAGTGAATTTTTCCACATAAGAGTAGTGACAAAACACAGCAAAGTGGAGACTCCATTTGATCCAGGCTCTCAATCTAACTTGATATCTGAAGAGATTGTAAAGAAATTGGGATTAACAACAACACCTCACCAGAAACCTTACCCTCTTGGTTGGGTACATGATAGTGCAAAACTTCAAGTTACCAGTTAGTGTAGATTGAAGTTTGTTATTGCTTCAAAGTTGGTAGATGAAGTTTATTTGGATGTGGTTCCTTTGGATATATGTGGTATTGTATTAGGGAGTCCTTATCTTTATGACATAAAGGCAATCTTCTTCTGAAAAGAGAACAAATACCATCTCACAAAAGATGGAGTGGAGTATATTGATAGATCTCACAACAATGAAGCTAACCCATCACCTATTAGTGCACGTCAAATGAAGAGAGCTATATATACTTGTAAGAACCTTGTGCTTACGATTGCAAAAACCAAAGAGCTTGGTAAGTCTAATGCTCTCGATGCTCTTAATCCTTTACATAAAAATGAAATGCTTGAGATGAGATAAGTCTTTCAGTGGGGAGGCAGACAGAAAAGGGCCTTCGACACTTTGGGAGAAAAGATCAACCTCACACCAATACTAGCTCTATCGGATCTTCAACAACCATTCAAGGTTGCAACCTGTACCAGTGCAAATGCCAGGAGAGCAGATATACTTTTTAGACTTCCTAGTTTTTCATATATTGTTTTGAAGAATGCTAAGGTTAGATATGTTGAAAAATATGCTATTGACGGAGTCTTCAAATATGTATTTGAGAGGCTAATCCATGGCTTGCAGGTGAAAAGATTCTCGTTGCAGGAAAAACTATTCTACCATTTGGGTAAACCTTGTATTCCTACCATTGAGAAAATGCATGTAATTGAAGAAGCTTACACTTCTCTCATATTTGAGCATTTACGGGTAGAGAGGATTGTAATGTATTTCCTGAGGTTATGTTTGCCTTGAATGAATGTAATTGTAACCATGAATGTAGAGGGGTGTGTGTTGTACATTTTTAAGCCCACCAATAGAAAAATGGGGTTGTACTCACCGCCCCTTGTTCCTTCTCATCCTTGGAAGAGTATCTCCTTGGATTTTATAGGGGGGTTTCTATGTCAAAAATGGGTCATAACTACTTGCATGTACTAGTGGATAGGTTCAACAAGACATGTGTCTTGATGCTATGTAAAAAGCATATCAATGTTGAGCGAATTGCTCATCTATTCTTTCAACATGTATGGGTCCACTTTGGACTGCCCACATCCATTATTTTGGATCGAGACACTCAATTCATTGGAATGTTTTTGTGGAGAATGATGGACACCAAGTTGAAGAGGAGTATTTCTTTCCATACACAGACTGACAGACATACAGAGGTTGATTTGTTCCGAGTCTACTACAATAAACATGCCAAGTTGTGGTATGACAAACACAAATCTGATCACAATTTCAAGGGGGGGAAGTGTGGTTCCACATCAACAGAGTTCGATTGAAGGCAGAAGCCAAGACGTTCAAGCCCATCATATGTGGACCCTTCGCCATCTTGGGGAAAATTGGCACAAATTCCTTTCTCCTCGATCTATCGTCGTACATGCAGATATACTCAGTTGCAAACATAAAGAACCTTAAGCTTTATGAGCCTCCGAAGATCATGAATCAAAGGGAGAGTGTTTCAGTACCTTCAGTGGACGAGTTTGCTCCTGAGTACTTGGATGAGTTAAAGACAGATATCATCCCAGACAGAAGGACGAGAACTTCACGCAAGGGTGATGTTGAATATATTCAAGTAGGCCTTAAGGGCACCCATCCAAGTAAAACATGGTGGATTGAGAAAGAGAAAGTGAGGGATCAATTCCCTCACCTACATGTTGATTGATGAGGCTTTTGGAGGTGCAAAAGCTTCTTAGTGGGGAGGAATGATCTAGGAGGATCTAAAGGGGGGAAAATTCAAAGTCCTCAAATCTTAGTAAATATGGCACCAAGTTGAAGAGCTTGTCGAGAGATTTCCGTTGGTGTAAACGATTCATCAAACGGGGTCCGAATGAAGAAGTTATGGGCGGTCAAAGTTTTGGTCAACCCAGACAAAGTCAAAGGGTGACTCAGCGTTCGTACCACTGACATCAACAGCTGAATATGCAGAGATGATGTCAGCATGTCGATGTGGCACCACCCAAGAGGTGACATGTGGCAAGATGATTTGGACTTTTTGGTGGCCACTTGGGCCAATTGGCGAGTGCCACATGGCACCCCCAGGTGAGGCCATGTGGCACCACCCAAAGGCCTCCATGTGGCCTCCCAACAACATGACGCGTGGAAGATGAGTCAATAGGTGACTAGACATGTTCAGTAAATTGGAAGGCACCACGTGGCCCAATAACAGGGCACCACATGGCTCAATCACAGGGCGCCATTGGGCACCCCGCAAATGCCCAATGAGGGTTGGGCAACGAAAAAACAAAAAAAATATAAAAATGGCCACCAGCCCGGCCGACGGACTCCATATCCGGCCATACACCAGATATTCGGCATATTCATAAAAATCCACAGCATGTTTGCACATGCATTACATCCTCCGGAGTTCTATGCAGAGGTTGCATCAAAGGTTTGGCGTGGAGTTTCATATGTCAACGGTTGGCATAAAAATATGTATGGCCAAACCATATATATAGATATTCAAGCAAATATTTGTTATAATGGGTGCCAAAGGGGGGAGGCCCAAGGGTTTGACCCCGGGACCTCCCCAACCAACCACTTATTTTAAACTATTTCCAGCCAACTGGGCTAATAACTCGAGTTGTAAAGTCTGCCACAAATTTAACATTTAAACTCAATATTTTCCAGAGCTCAGGGACCGCACCCAGAGGCTGTATAATGACACATTTTTCAATGCAGAATACTATCATAATTGTAGACTGGTGGCATGAAAACTGAGGCGAAGAGCCTAGGAGGGCCTGAAGGTGACGGTATCAGATTGAGATGAATTGATAGTCATTTCTACACGATTTCTCGCCACAAGTGCACTAGACCAATCAAATTTTGCATTAGAGAAGAGGATCTAGAGGCCATTTTCATACTTGAGGTATAATGATGTATTTATGCCAATTTTATTGCTGAGAATAATATAAAGCCTCTCCACTTCGAAGCGGGCCTGGAGACGTAGTCCATTCTCGGGAAGAACTCTGTTATCATGTCTTGTCTTCTTGCTCTTCTTCTCCTGTTTTCTCCATAATTATGTCCTCTTGAATGATGTTGCACATAAGCTTTCATTTACACTCTTTAATGTAATTCTTTTAATAATTCACCGAATGAAAAGATCCTGGATCATGTTCGTACCAAAGCAGTCTTCTTTGACTTGAATTGCGAGTGTGAATGCTTACCAGGGCCAAGCTCAAAACATGTGAAGGAAAAATTAAGACTTTCAACCTAGAGATTGGATGTGCAACTCGAGGAAG